>JAAGKR010004081.1:0-35000 GCA_011419295.1 Clarias macrocephalus
CACATTTTAGTCTTTCCTGATTTTTATGTCTCTCTATATTGTAATTCAATGCTAAAGGCATTGAAAAAAACCTGCAATAATCTCCTTTGAACAGTTATTTTTGAGATCTGTTTGCTACTCTATGCCCTCTGGACCTGTCTGACTCGTCCTGGTATCCCGCTTCTTGTTTGAGATCTTGCTGCATGGAGGCCCCTTGTGGTCTACCTGAGATGCACGTGTTCCACTTTTCCACGAAGACGGTCCTGGCCTCGGCTGATGCTGACAGCTGTTGGCTGAGGAGTCATGACTTCAGTCGCTCGATAGTTCAGGACTGGAGTTTCCTATAGTCTACCTGAGCCTCCAATAACAAAGTGGAATCCATATTATCTTAAACACATCTCCTGTTATACTGAACTTCCAGTCTCACACAGTATGATGCAGATCAATCCCTGCTATCTGTTTCACCCAAATAAGGATGGGTTCCCTGTTGAGTCTGGTTCCTTTCAAGGTTTCTTCCTACTGCCATCTCAGGGAGTTTTTCCTTGCCACTGTCGCCGTCGTCCTCGGCTTGCTCATCAGGGACAATCTGATCATTTTGGTGCATACATATTCACATTTCAGACAAACTTAAATAATTCTTTTGATTGTGTAAAGCTGCTTTGCGACAATGGCAATTGTTAATTGAACTGAATTGAATTGAACTTATGCTCTGTAAAGCCTTTATAACGGCGCTGATCTAAGTTGTTTTGTTAATTGGTGATTTCTGAGGCTGGTAACTCTAAATGAATTTCTCCTCTGCAGCAGAGGTAGGGTTTGGTCTTGCTTTCCTGGGAAGGTCTTCATAAGAGACAGTTTCATCATAGTGCTTGATGGGTTTTACAAATGCACTTAACAATACTGTTCTTGCAAGAACTACTCCAGAATGGTGACTTTCATGCTTTAGAATTCCAACTGACCGTTGTTGTTGTTGTTGTTGTTGTTGTTGTTGTTGTTGTTGTTGTTGTTACTTAATTATCTAATGCTATACATGTTATTTTGTATTGTTCTAGAAAATAAATCCAAACTTGTGTCCAAACTAATGACTGGTAGTGTGCATATATACAGTACATATATGTCGTTATTCAACTTCTATCCTTATATGTTAGCAGTACAGATGCTAGCATATAAAATCTTCATATTATCTAACACAGCCTATAATATTACAATAATCTCAAGATTGAGTTTTTCACACATGCATTCTTATGGAGAGAGGTGAAGATTTTCATTCCATTTCCATCAATCTACCTGAAGCATCTTCAGCAAAAACATCATATAGATGCCCCTTAAAAACCCACACACACACACACACACACACACACCCACACACACACACACACCCACACACACACACACACACACACACACACGCACACAATTCAGCTCAGCTCTCTGGCCTTGACCTGTGAATCATACCTTCTGTCTTTTACGTTATGTGGGTGTACACAGACAACTTAACAACCCAGTAGATTGAAGCATAATCCCAATTACCTTCATAACAGATCTCTTTAAAGTGTCATAGCGCACCAGGAAAGAATTTACTGCATCAAAAAATGAAATCATAAACAATTCGCCAGGATCCTTCACTACTTTTTTTTTTTTTCCTGTTAAATAAATGTGATTTCAAGGAAATGGCTGTCTGTGTGGTAAGTGTGTGTAACGAAATGATAAGAGAGGCAGGACCTGATATGAGGTGATAAAACACCTTGCTGATGTCGTGGTGGATTTTTGCATTTCACACGGGAGGTATTGGATGTTATCTGTGTCTGGGGAAGACTTTGCCCTGGAGGCAGCCCAAAGGCCACAGACTGGATCTGCTCTCTCTGTTCCTTTCTCTGTTCCCTGCATTATACACATAATACAAACAGCATATCTATGGCACTGATTAGCCGAGCATAATTACTTTAATAATTATTAAGCGCATAAAATATTTGTTTGTTACCGCAAAGACGTAAAACCGCGAATGAGAGACAGAGCAGTGGCCGACTGCGTGTCTCTCAGCGAGCTCTAGCGTCATTTCTGATGGCTGCCCAGCTACTTTACATGTCTCATTTGAATATATTGATTGGGCCATCTGTAAGCCATTTATCTCTTTCAAAGAGCCGTTAAAAACAGGCAACCACTCCCTCCCTCCCGCCCACCTCTGTGTCTCTTCACCCGTCTACACACTCTCGTATACACACGCACATGGCTACACGCACACCCACAAATACATCGATTTAATACATGCACACCCACACAAAGACGGAAACCTTCAACTTCTTCACAACATGCCTCCTTCTTCTCTTCAAAAAAAAAAAAAAAAAACATATTGCATGTTCATCTGAAGCAGCCATCTTTGGTGAGGTGTCATCTATCAAAATTAAGAAACAGGGGTCGTACAATAAACAGATGAATCCCATAATGAGTAACATGGCACGAGAAAATTGAAACACAGAAACACAGACATGTGTGATTAATATATTGCTCTTTGCATGTTAGGTTTGGGACTATTGTAGACCTAACCGGTAATCAGCGCTGCTCCCTGTTTACATTAAAAAGAAAGGGCAATGATGCTAATTAATGTATTGGTATGGTGAAGAAGCATCAAGCTTTCAGCATCCGGCATGTTAATCTTCTTATCTCACTTCGCCTCCAAAGCTGAATCCTGTTCGCCTGTGTGTATGTGTGTTCGAGTGTTTTGTTTTATAGCACCAGGCTACCATATCTTGCCATCTTTAAAGCAGCACCCTGACAGTAGTAGTCCATCTGCAGGCCACTGATATTATTCTCAAACATGCAGAATCCTTTTTTTTTTTTTTTTTTGGAACAAAACCCCTTGCCAAAGTGACCGAGTTTCTTTGGCAGTATTGTGTATAAATCAGTGGTGGATGATTACTCCTCTGCTTGGCCTAAGTCCAGTCGTACAGTAGACAGGCTGCCAGACATTCT
The DNA here is from genome assembly GCA_011419295.1 of Clarias macrocephalus. NCBI lineage: Eukaryota > Metazoa > Chordata > Actinopteri > Siluriformes > Clariidae > Clarias > Clarias macrocephalus. Next base: position 2,947 of record JAAGKR010004081.1, read on the forward strand.
ATTCTGCTCAACGCTGGCCTTTGTGTTGACTGTCATTTTATGCCTCTCTCTGTTCATCTCTGCTTATACATCCCTATTATATCAACAGAATTTAGTGGACTTGACATGGACCTTGCTGGCTGGGCGCCATTCGCAGTGCCGCTTTTTCACACCCTCTGCAAGAGGTTCTGGCCACATCAAGGGATGACAGTGCTGATTGCGTTTCTTGAAGGTGCTATGTGAATGCTTATGAGTCAAATGGAGATGGCGGTGACCTTTCTGTGGTGCGTAAGTGCGGGCCCAGCAGATGGTGGAAAATTGGATGTGCTGTCTGGGCCATACGGAGCATATGTAGTGAGTTTGAGGGGACTCTGCGCAGGGCGGCACAGCCCAGGACATGGACTCTTGCCTGGTGAGACTGGCAGTGTTGTCTGACATTGGCACGGGTACAGCGCGCCACCCTCTGAGCACCCCCGCTATCTCTCCTTTATCCCTCAAACATGACTCCTGTTTGACTAGGCAAAGAGGTACTTAAAGGAATACTCCAGTGCTTCTCAACTTAATCTGTTGCATACATGTTGATTATAAAGGATAGGTTTCTTGGACTGAGAAAAGAACAAAGTTCAAGGGTAGCCGCCAATAAAAGACATCAGACGCATGATCGGGAACAGCCCAAGTCACTTTGGTTACTCTTATGAGTACCCCAATTCTCCTTAACAGAAGTGTTTGAAAAAATATGCACAATTAGGGAAAATAACCCTTACGATCACATTTATTTCTTTCATATTTGCAGCAATTTTTTGCCTTGTTGCTCAAATCGTTCTGTATTGGTTGCCAGCGGGAATTTGGGCTGTTTGTTGCCATGGTTTCCTTGTAGTGCCTGGATAGTGGGATATGACCATACAAAGTACAAAGCTAGCTACAGAATGCTTCCACCGTTTTAACAAACACTTCAAACATATAGACATCAGGGCTACTAGCTCCAGCTGCAGTAGGAGTAATATCCGAAATTAAAAAACACACAATTGTAGCTTAGGACGATTTGTAGTTTCCACTTTGCTTTGCATGAATTAGCTTAAACTATTGCTTCGCCAATAATTGTTTTGTCTCCTTTAACTGTAAATAGCTACCTCTCTTTATTAAAAAAAATTAAATAATAATAATAATAATAATAATAATAATAGTAAAAAAAATTTAAATGAATGACTTTTGTCCATTCTGTAATAATTCATGACTGCTGGTTTGAACACAGGGTCAGAGACTAATATAGATATGAACAGGAGGTGTCGTGTCTACTTTGGTTTGAAACAAAATAAAGATACGAATAATTGAAGCATTAAACTGATACAGATAGTGACGTTACAAACATCCAATGTCTCTTTTTAATTTTGAGATTATGCCAGCGGCACAGCAATAGGCCAGTCTCATTCTGTTGTCATTGTGAATGAATGGCACTCTCTCTGGCTGTTGTCTAAATACAACTGCAGATCTGCAAGCATCTTATTGTACCGTGTTTCTCTCGCTATCACTCCACATCACATCTGTCCATTCTTCTCAACAGCACACATTATTTCTTTCCTCTACTCCCCCTTCTCTCCACTATTCTTTTCAGCTTTTTTCTGTTCCAGAGATCTTGGTGTCTGTACACAATTCCTGCTCTGCAAATCCTTCAGCTGGATGGATGAACGTCCACAGCCCATTCATCATCGTCCTTATCCGCCGCCCTCCCCGCTGTTTTTATATCATCTCGCAGTCAACTTGACAAGTGATGTCCAAGTCTCCTGCGTTTCTTATCCCTTCTCTCTTTCTCTCTCTCTCTCCTTTACTGTTTCTACATCTCTGTCTCCTTTTTCTTCTCCCATTCTTAGGCCACACTGCTACGATGGCTAAGCTGCCATCCACACCCGCAGTAAAACGCCTATAAAAAGCTAACACGGCAAAGAAAGGGTAATGATGAAATTTAACTGCCTGCCTTGGTGCACCTGGGGTCCAGCACGACCGGAGCCTTAAATCCCGCCCCTCCCCGCTGTCGGCGGCGGACGCCCAGGGCACTGAACCGGAACTGCCCCGCCGGGGTCAATGCCACTGCCGACATGGAGAATTATTTCACTTTAAAGATGCGATATAGATTTTGTGGAATCTCATTTAGAGCAGCATAAAAGGAGCCAGCCATGGAAGTTTGAAATATATAAAAGGTGGAGGAGAGACCTCTCCGAGGAGGACAGTCATAGCTCTGCCTTCAGCCTCCAGCGGGCCAGCTTGCTGCTCATCATTGCAGTACTTATGCACTCTAATACAACATTTTACACCATTATATTGAGAGCTGTTTTGCGGTAAGTATAACATAAAGCCTCGAACATGCTTCTATCATCCCCCGTGGCTCTGTTTTCTCAAAACTTACCCTACCTGAGCTCCATAGCTAGCTGGGTGCAGTTAAAGTGTCAAGACGGAACTATTTTCAGTTCAGTGACTGGCCCGTTCCCAGAGTTTCTTCCTTGGAGCCGGGTATAAATCCTGGCAGTCCAGCGCCCTGGGCCCCCTCCTCCCGCCTCCCACCTGTCCCTGGCCATGGCACAGGCCCCTCTCTCCAAGAAGTGAGCCTCCTGGCCTGCCGGCGTGGAAAATCACTCTTTGATGGGCCGGCAGAGCTGGCAGAAGAGGCAGCCATACTGCTGAGGAGAGCTGACACAAACTCTTTAGTCAGGGCCACAGACAGAGAGAGAGAAATTAAGAAGAGCAGGAATCAAAGCCGGACAAAAAAATATATATAGAGAAATCAATATACACTGTGATGATTGCGCCTATTCCACCTTGTTGGTCAGTCTCCAAAAAGAGCCCGATCTATTCCTCGAACGAGACTGCATAGCATCTCATGCGGCGACCTGGCTGTCGAAGCCGTGTGAGAGGTTACATGTGCCTGGCTTACTTGCTGCTCTTGGAAATGGCTCTACTTAATTACTAACAGGATTATCATGACACGCATGCAATCACAAACATGATAATCCTCGTGAAAATTTGGAGAGCTCTCCCTGATGCCTCCCTATAAGGCTCCTGTAGGACAGGGCACAGATACAAAAGTTACAACGCAACCAGCCACACCAACCACGAGAGCAGACCACGCTCATCTATGCTTTATTAGAAAAACCAAGGAATTGTCTGTGTGTGTGTGTGTGTGTGTGTGTGTGTGTGTGTGTGTGTGTGTGTGTGTGTGTGTGTGTGTGTGTGTGTGTGTGTGTGTGTGTGTGTGTGTGTGTGTCTGTGTGCTCCGTGGCGCGGGGGATGCTTTGGAAAGAGCAAAATGGCAGGTGCTGGATGATGCAAGGGGAGGAAGGAGGAGAAAGAAGATGGGGGGAAGCGAATATAAAAAAAGACAGCGAAAAAGAGAAAACAGAAAGACAAAAAAACAAACAAAAAAAAAAAAAAACACAGAAGGCGAGATGCCACAGCCAAAACCGCCATAGCAGAAGGGCCCCCTGCGTTTGAACTGCCAATTCTAAAGTAATAACAGATAAATAGAGAGGGCTCTCTGGGCTACAATGGCAAACAGCTTGGGCCTGCCAAGGGAAAGAGAGCTAATGCTCTCGCTGGTGCACAGCCCCCGCGGCAGGCCTGGCGCACTCAGCCCCAGTGTCACACTGAATGATAAAGCAGACAGATTGCTTCGAACGGCAGACACTTTGATACCCAGCAGCCCCGGAGGCGCAGCCGGAGTGCCTCTTTAGCCATTCACGAGTTAATGTGCCAATTTGTTTTCCATTGCGCCTCAAGGAGAATTTATGAGGATGGACTGCTAGCGACAGACAAATACTAATAAAATGCTCTTTTTGTGGCAATTTGGTTAATTGGCCACAGTGGGGATGGGCTTGTTGAATTGGAGGGAGTGATCCCTGTGAAGATGGTCCTGCAGATGTTCATAAGATACTTCTGTAAAATGATCCGAGGGCACATTAACTCTCCCACATACTGCTACTCTCATCACATCTGTGCATATACAGTAGGTAAACAAATGGCACATGGTGTTACCATTGGTACAGCTTGAAGGACCCTGTGGATATATCAGTATCAGTACAGCAGAACATCAATTATAAGCTAATACAATTATGTGCAATGATTATGCTTCGCCTGGCTACTTTGCTAGTTGTAAGGCATTTCAGTCAGAAGCCACGCATTCACGAATAAATCCGAGATTTGTCCAGCCACCGTGCTTTTCCCATTTAAGAAAGGCTATATGGAGAGAAAACAGACTGAACTACAAAACAGCAGAGGCTTTAATATTAGTGCTGTTTGAAAAGCACTGGTGCCAAGGATCCAATAGGGAAGCTGCTACTGGAGCCGGCCAGACAGTAATTAAGGTCCTTTTTGTTCAGCACATTATCTCTACTGTTCCACTGTAAATTAGCCATGCAAAATTAACAAACCAACAAATAGCGAGGAAATCCTCCACAAATGGCTCGAGGGGGTCTCCTATGTATTCACATTCAATGGTAGAGTCATTGAATTTTGGCATTATAAAGGAATCATTGCACATTTGCTCCAGTCCAATGCTCTTTATTATGAAAAAAAGAGAACACTTTTTAACCTGTGTATCCATCTTCTTGGACTTTTACACAAGAAAAGAAAAATTGTTTTTACACTCCAAACAGCACATATCCAGCTAAAGCCACAGCTTTAATGAAAGAGCTCTACTACAGCAAAACATAATGAGAGCAGAAGCCTATGGTGCTGTAGGCTGCATGTGTGTGTGTGTGTGTGTGTGTGTGTGTGTGTGTGTGTGTGTGTGTGTGTGTGTGTGTGTGTGTGTGTGTGTGTGTGTGTGTGTGTGTGTGTGTGTGTGTGTGTGTGGCATAGTGTGTGGGCCCTGGTATTGGTGCAGGCTTCGAGTCTGTATGTGAGAGGTGTTAATGGGCTCACACAGGCCCACAGCTGAGCACAGTACTCATTGCAGGTTGGCGCATTCAAGGTCGGGGATTACGGTGCATCCTGTGACCAAACAGATGCTTCTGACAAAACACATCACACCGATGAAGCGCCCTCCTACGTTCCCACTTCCCCCTTTCAGAGAGAAAGATGGAAGTGTGCGCAGTACTCCTTTACTGCTACACACACACACACACACACACTAATCAATACAGGACTGCACAACAGGAAGACATCCCGCCTAAGGCAAAGAACACAGACCTCCAGGCAGCTCCAGGCTACATGCCGCACAATATCAAACTCAGTCGAAACTTCAGGTTGCCTTCCAAGAACTAGAGTAAATACCGGACTCTTAAAAAATTATGAGAAATTCGAAAAGCAATGAGGTCGTCTAGTAATAAGTTGCTTGACTAGGAAATTGGTCAAGCCATCCCAAGCCATCACAGAAGGGATGTTGGCTCAAGTCACTTAGGAGCACCATTACACCCAATAAGAGGAGTGTGTATGTGTGTGTGTGTGTGTGTGTGTGTGTGTGTGTGTGTGTGTGTGTGTGTGTGTGTGTGTGTGTGTGTGTGTGTGTGTGTGTGTGCGTGTGCGTGTGTGCGTGTGCGTTGGGGGAGGGGTGAGAATAGATGTATAGATGTGCTATACCCAAATGACAAGCCCACTGGACCTATGGCAAGCCGCAATTAATGACCCATGCACACATTACAGGATGAAAAATGCCTACTGTCCGAGCACCGCGCGCCCTGCTTGGCAGCTGGAATTCTTCATTACGCTGGCCTGTACAAGAGTGGCCTGTGCTTTCTATTACAGTACTATTACATACACTACAGTAAAGCTAGCCCAACACAAGAATAAATAAAAGTTAATTCTTTTACAGTCTATTAGCTAATTCTGATTGCATTTTAGAAAAAAAAAAATGTTCATGCAAAGGTCACAGCTCTACGTCACAATCTTATCATTCAGAAGTTACCTGGAAAAGAATCGACCTCAATGAAGTTACCGCGATACATTCTTTTCACTGTCTTCACTACATATCATTAACATGACAAAATGGTAAGTGAAAAAAAAAACTGTTGCTCTTTTGCTTGTTTCTTGATACAATTTGCCCTTTTATCTTTTTCTGTTTGAGATTGCTGGTTTATTATTATTAATATTATTTTTAGTCCTATTAAATGCAAGAATAACTGTGGTGGGAACGCTCTCCCGTGAGGTCAGCATGGCTCAAAATCACTTTTTTATGGGAATAATTAAAATAAAGCAACTGGAATAACTAACATTATTACTTGTGCACTATAAAAAATTTTGACCTTTGGTTTGTGTTCTAATGATTTTATGGAGAATTCTACAACATAGGATTTTCCCATTCATATTCGATGAAGAACTCCATTCAGAAGCTTAAAAATGAAACCTTCCATTGAGGAACACTTTATATTAAAGAAAACAAGGAAAGCATAAATGATACACTAAGAATAAGCATACAATACTTTTTTTATTTAATTATTCAATAAATAATGCTATGAGTTCATAAGTGGCCAGGATTTTGTAGAACATGTCTTCCACTGAGTTATTCATTTATTCAGTGTATAATCTCAACATCTAAATTGAATACAGTGTGTAAATGCATGAAAAATCACTTTAAAAGAGTTGGTTTATCTGATCATCCATATCTAATCAGCAGATCTGGCATTATAAACAGACTCATGCTGTGCTTCCCCTTGGTTTCAGGATGTTCCCCATGAAATTCAAACCTCTCCAGGAAACCACTATCATATGCCCACTGCCACCAATAAAACGGTAAAGGCCCAGTCATCCCTAATGTTAATTGCTATTTATGAAGTTAACCTTTTTTTTTTTAACTGAATGACCAATTATCTGATTTGATGAATTTAATTACAACACTGTAATGTACTTACTTTAAAATTTGTGAAATTTGTTTAAAATTGACCGCTCATATCCCATAGTATGGGATTTACCAGAAGCGATAATTAGATTAGAAGTAAATTATCTTTCTCAGGACATCAGTTATTAAAAGTTAAATAGTGTTCAGTGACAATTATTAAGACCTTAATTAAATATAGATGATTGTTTGTTAATTGAATCTATTTTGGGCAAAGATCTAATCATCATTTTGTACAAAATGGTGGAGATTTATTGCAATCTAAGTGCTTAGATTAGATCTAGTAAAGCACTGGTATATACCTAAAATTCCGCTGAAATGTTAAAGATATGTGGCCCATCATAAATTTATAGAATCCCACCATGAACATTGAACTTAACATTTAAGATCTGTAAATTTTGTTTAAAACCGTTATTATGTCGGTGGTCCACTCTGAGGGACACAGGTGGCTCAATCAAAACTGGGCTTGGGGGGCAATTCGTCAAGACCCCTTGCCATGATTAGCCTCATGTCCACATCAGAGGATAGCAAAGAGAAGGAAAAAGAAAGATGAAAGGGACAGATGAAGTTGATGAATAAAAAGAGGGCAGAGAAATTGATACAGGCAAATAGTGAGTGATTTGGTCTGGGGAGGTACAAAGGGGCATGCAGTGGTGCCTCAGTGATTTCTAGCAAAACACCCCTCGCCTGTCTTCACGTTACGCCTCGATGGGTTTCTAAATCGCATCCTTTCCCAGGACTCAGCCCACAGCTCAGGTCCCACCAAGAAACCTCGCAGCTTCCCATCCAGTGCTTGTTTTATCAGCCAAACCACATTCATCAAAGCCTTGGCTGAACAATTAGAAATATTTAGTCAAGTACTCACTGACCCAGCCAATGCAAATCCTCTCACACATTTGTTTGTTTCTTTATCTGAGTCGGGGAGTCGTCCACTTATCTTGATAGAACACCTCGAGAGTCAGAAGGCAATCGTTTCCAGTAACTACAAAACAAACCATTAGAAATATATAAGCCACAAGGATAATTCGTTAAAACGAATAAAAGATCACAGCTAGTGGTATTGGCAGCATTAGGAAAGAGTTTAGCAAAGCTTCTTCCTTCTGGCCTTGCCTTGCCTCCCCCTGCTTAGACTCTGTAGCCAGGATGTGTATGGAGTGTGTGTAGCTTGGATTAGAGTGTCAGTGCACTAGAGCAGAGCTGTGGGGGGAGAGGTGGAAATAGAAAGGACACAGGCCCAGGCCCCGTCACTCCATTAAGCAGGGTGTCTAACATCCCATTTCCCTTGCACTTCCTCCCCTCCTAATCCCTTTATGCGAACCTCACTCAAGAGTAAGCATGTGTGAAATTGAGGAGTCTCTAATACACATCGCGTGGCCTGGGCTGGCCCCTGCGGCGACTGGGGCAGAGCCGAGGTGGCTTTAGAAAACTGTGCCAAGCAGAATTATATCATAATCAACAGCATCTTCTTTGTCCCCACCTCTATTGCAGAGAGCCAATGACATCCAAACAAGCCCATGGCAACTAGTGTGCAAAAATCAGAGCCTTGGAAACCATTTTTTAGGGAAGTGATTAAGACTTTGCACTACCGATCAGAAGGCTGTGACTTCAAATTCCAGCACTGCTAAGCTGCCGTGGTTGGCATCCATGAGCAAGAACCATAACCCTCGACTGCTCAGGTGGATCCGGCCTCGTATGTTAATCGCTTTGGATAAAAGCAGCAGCTAAATGAGCAAATGTGAGTGTAAAAGGCAAGAGCTGTCTGGCAACAATTTTTTGGAAATTTATCTCATCAACCGCTCTGTTTTTCTTTAGCTACTGATTTTCTCGATTTTTCAGCATCATGATTTCACCCTCTTTTGACCCATCATGTAATCTTAAATTCACTCAATCTGTCTTTACTTGACCACTTTGTCACTCCCTTGTTGTGGTCCAGTGGTCCTCCGCATGACCACTTAACAGCAGTGGAGAGTGTCCTCCATCTATATTTGCTTTTTATTCCATTTTGTAAGTGCATGTTATTACTGGATCCCTGCTTTTACATCTCCAAGTGTTCATAAGGCATGCCTCTCCACATGAGAGCTATTGGAAGTGTTCTCCTTTTCTTTGCAAGAATACAACATGACTCCCCCTACTGTGTGGTTAGATGCCTATTTGCTCAGTCAATTTGCTGTTCCCTGCATCTGAGCTCATGCAAATACATTAGCTGATGTGCGGTGGGCAACGGCAGCTTGTGTTTCAACAGCTTGCAAACTATCACAAACAGGCCTCTTTTGGAGGGTTCACCACACAAAGTAGGCTCCTGAGAAAAGGGAAACAATGAGACATAAGTTACTCCATTCAACATGTAAGATGCATAAGATACATCGATACATAACGTACACAAAGCACTAGTTTTCATCCATACATGTAATCGGATATAACTAAACTAAGCACTATAACTCAACATAATACAGACAGTGCATTCTAAACAATTTCAAATGCAGATATGAATAGTATGTGTAGTACTCTGTAGACTTCTTTTTGAAGTTGCAGGATCTTGTGCAGCCTACAGGTGTGGATCAGGAATGTATCAATGCATTTATCAGGATGCAACAAAAGGTTGGTGTGATTGGAAGATTCAAGAGCACTAAAACAACATTCATGTAAGGAGACACCTAAACCCTGCCTTATTTAAGGCCCAAATTAAAAACTCAACAGTGTACAAAGGGCAGTGACTCCAGAAATTAATAATGTAATACTTATCATAATTTTAGCAAAAAACATGTTTAATCATTTTTTTTTTCATTTTTCTTCACTAAAGATAAATGAGATGGGTAAATATAGTAAAATATTATTTGGTGTCCACTGTAAACACCCACACGTACCTACACAGACACTAAACAGACACTAATTCAAATCCAGGTTTTTGCATTCGTTAAAGCCTACTATACCATTACTTCTTACACCTTATACAACCTGATCACATTTTAAGAATTTATCGTAGCATGTGTACAGATGTAGCTGCTGAAATCTCTGTGTCTCTTCTTCTCTCTCAGTGCAGGTGTCCCTCCTGGGCTCTGCAGTAAATGGGTGCAGGTAGTGGAACGAAGCCACAGGACAGGAAGGAAATGAAAGCCAGTGGCCTGAAGTCAACTTTCTGTCAGTGTACTGCTGGAAAGATGACCACTCATCTCTAATGATCAACAGAATGGCCTCTGTGGTGACCATATGTATGGGTGTGAGGGTGAACACTAAACCAGACCATGCAAAAGCCTTCTATAGGAGAAATATAACCCTAAGATATCAAGTCCATCTTCTTAATATCGCCATCACGGTAAGGCTAGTGCCTGCAAATCAGCCTTCTTGTCCTCCCCAGAGGCCTCTAGGTAGTGTGATCAGCCTTAGGCCAGGCAGTCCCAAAGGGGCACACACTGAAAATCACTGTTAAAGATAGCATCAGTGCCCCCTGTCCCTGTCCCTGCCCACTGCATGCTGACACTGATACAGCTCCCAGGGGATCTGGAGGATCTTTCAAAAAACCAGGACCAGAGTTACAGTCTCCTTTGACCCTGACCCAAGCTGCTGAGGACTCGAGCCTGTTTGCTTCTCTGTGCTAGTCGAACATGTCTGGCCCAGATAAGCTTCCTTCCCCCCATGCGCCGCTCTATCTCAGCGTCTCAGGCACGACCGTGACCGTGGCTTTACACGTCCTGCGCTTCCTCGATGCACCGGCTCCTGCCGCACAGGTGCTCATCGACTCATGCGCCACCGCAGTTGCTAAGCAACACGCTCTGAGGACACCCACCTGCCTTCAGGCTTCAGTGGTCTAAATTTTGTCTTAATTGCAAATTGAGTGGGAGACAAGAGTACGCCCCCTGAATGTGAAATAGACGCCAGGTCTGGCGATGGATGTTGGAAGACTAATCAGAAGACAATGACGGGAGGGCTACTGCCACATTCGAGTGACACGCTCTGTGGTGTCATAGCCATTACAACGTCCTAGCCTTCTCGGCTAATGTTATAGTGCTGTATCGAATGCATGAAATATTTTTCAAATCTTTTTTTTTTTTTTCAGAGGAAAAGGTAGACATGTGAGCATGTCCATTTCTCTCCTCCGGCAAAAAACTCTCACACCACATGCAAGGACCCAATCGCTGAATTCAATTATCAGTCCCTGTACCAAATCCGCAAGAGACTATGTTCCAAAGGATGCTCATTTCAGCTCCTCTCTCACCAAATCCCAAAAGAAATCTCATTCACTTGAACAATGCACTTTTTCCTATTTAAAAAAAAAAGAAAGAAAATCAATATCTGGTTTCAATATGAGGGGACGGGAATCAATATCGCCAGGCTTTCGGGTTTTTCTCTTCTCTCTCCTAGGCAGTAAACAGAAACAATGGAATATGGTTATTACAGGGTCAGGGATGCCTTATCTGATAGAATCTATGATTAGGTCCTTGTGTTACAATCACCCTCACACTTTACACTGCTGATGCCTTTAACCTTTTGATGGCATGTGTAGCACAAACAAACTCAATACCATTCTTTCTTTCTTTCTTTTTTTCATTCTTTCTCTTTCCCAGTGCTTGTCTATGGGAAGCCGGGATCGTCAAACAAAGAAGGAAGACAGGATTCGTCTTCGTAATTCTCTATAGGATAGGGACTCAATACATGTTTTACTTTTCACCCCTGTCTTTCCGCAATGTACATTTAAACAGATTGTTTATATACAGTCTGTAGTCCATGGCTGAGTTAAAGTGATTACTTGAATTCAAAGATTTTTCCCCTTGACCTGGCTCCTGAGTCAAAAAGGCACTTCTGACTAAATACGCACGCTTTGTTTCCAACCGAGGCAACCCTTTTAGTCCGAACCTTTTAAGAGAAGAACTCGATTTGCATTATCCACAACCTGAGCAGCAGACAGTTGTTTATTGGAACCAAAGGCAAGAGAGCACAGTGGGCAACTTTCTGGATGTTTTGGCCCCTATGGTGTCAATGTCTTAAAGAAAGGAATTACAAACAAATTGCTGTGGGCATACACATAATTTAGAGTCTGGTGGCAATTTTATGACTTGCTAATGTTCCTAATTACATGCCCGTGAAAGGCTTAATTAATTCAGGGAGGTAGGAAGTGGGAAGAACCGGGATCGAAAGTGAAAAAAGCTTGGGAGAGAAGGGGAAGTGGATGCTCGCGTTTGTTATCGTGGTTCCACTGCATTGGTTTTTAGAGCCTAAGGAGAATTTAGGGGCTCTCTATTTGCTCAAAGAAAATGCAAGTCTCCCGAAAATACGACCATTACGATCAACCCCTCGCTGATACCTAATATTCTTTCAATCCCGCTCCGACGTCGCCAAAGTGCTTGTAATCATATTATTGTAAATGTTGGCGCAGTTAATTGCATCGAGAGGAAAATAGGTTACGCTTGGCAGATTAAGGAGAATTTTATAAAGTTTGTTTCTCCACAGGAGGACTGAGTCACTAATAACGGTTGGGAGGTGGAGGAAAGAGCGGGAGGAGATAAACAGGGTGTGGGAGTGTTTTAAACACAAATGCGTTCGACTTTAATCAGTATAAACACTCCCATTACTCACGCGCAACTTTAAATGACTACAAGTGCGTAAAACACAAAAGAGAGGGGAGGTATAAAACTAGAAATGTTGAGAGAGAGAGGAGGATGTACGATTTGTACGATATGTGCGTCTATGTGTGTGTGTGTGTGTGTGTGTGTGTGTGTGTGTGTGTGTGTGTGTGTGTGTGTTTTGCTGTTCAGCACTAAGATGTCATCGCGATGAAGTCTCAACTGTAAATGCCAACATATGGCTCCCTCGCTGCTCTCTGAAGAAACATTATTCATTTTCTACCTCATTGCTGAGCCTCAGTTAGAGACTCTCTTCTGCTACATTCATCAATATTGCTTAAACAGCGACCCGTGTGTGTGTGTGTGAGTGTGTGTGAGTGGATGCAAAAAGGCCAGAGTGCCCCGCGGCTCAGTCATGCAGCCGTACCACGCGCACAGCTCACTGCTGCCTCTCTGCGTTCCGCCGTCCAATACGGAGGAGCGGCACTCATTATGACACCAAATTTACAGAGTGCGCAGAGCACACACTCCATTTAGCACACAATCTCTCATAACAAAAACAAGACAGGGAAGGAGGGGGCAGGCGTAGTTTCTTGCCCTGTCTGTCAACAAAGCCATTGCAGTCACATCAAATGGTGTCTGGAGTTATCGGGCTCTAACCCTTTATCTTGTAAATTCAACACATGTTCCACATAATTCACACTAACTGTGACAATCAAGCAAGCAGGCAAATATGGGCTCCTTACTGGGAGATCAATGGGGCTCATTCTGCACGGTATGCATTTTTAATTCCTTATTTATGGCAGGTCCTTTAAGAAGACAGGATTTGATGGAAAACAGAAAAGAAGTGTAATATTTACTAAAGTTGAACACTGAAAGGGCAATTTCACCAGACAGTTGGAGGGATCTGGATGAAATGGCACAGTGACTATCTTTATGTAGACATTATTATTCTTCTGTTTTGCGCCTATATCTGTTTATCTACTTCCAATAAATGGCAAGTAATGGCGAGAAATGCTAAAAAAAATAAAATGAAATTTTTTGTTTTTGGATGGAAAATAACACCTTGAATTTCAAATAGCCATTCCTTTTTGCCTTTGAGAACCCTGAAATATGATGATGCAGTGTGTATTTCCTCCAGAGTGAGGCTCTAGTGTGGTCAGAAAAGAGCAAAAGGTCCATGTTTCCCAGCATGAAGAACAGAAAGTGCTCCATGTATCCGTGCCCCATGTAGAGAGGCACCTTCCGCTTCTGTAGTAAAATGCTGAGCAAAGAGACAGAACTCTGTAGGATGCTGCCCTTAAAGTCACGTCCATCTTCTCACTGAGTTCAGCCACAGTATCCACTGCTCTTCACTTCTGACATCAACACAGGCAAGTTTATTACTGACATCAGCACACACAGCAGTCAGGTTTGTTTTTTTATGCGAAATTCTATAGGGACATGAGCCCACAATACACCCGTACAAAAGCATGAACACACTCAGTACAGGTTTACTTTACAAACAAACTACTGAAGCACATGGTACTAAATGTGGAATATACAATTTGATCAATAAACTTAGTGTACTGGTACAATTTCTGACATTTCTCTATCCAAACTGCCATTAGAATCTGGTCAACGTTTTTTATAGACGTTATAATTTTGAACAGGCCGGTTTGTTTTTTCCATATAAAGTTAATGCATGAAATGGAAGCAAATCAGAAAACCGCTAAATAATTCCCCAGAAATGACACCTACATTTAAACACCCATGTGCTTGAACTAAGTTCATGCACAACCACAAATTCCACTGACTTGAACTGAAATATCTTCATATGAAATCTAGCAAATTTCTGAATATTCTAATTTCAGCTCATCTCTGAGGAAATGTGTGGTGTGTTTATCATAGCGGGCCGTCTGAGCGGCTGTGGCTCAGGGCATATGGAAATGAAGTGGAAAATGGCGGTGATTAAACGTATGGGGGTTAAATGGGCACGCTATGTGCTGCACACACTATTACCTCTACATTGCTACATTGAAGCTGCATTTGTATTAAACACATTGCAAGACATGTCTGATTGTCCGTACAGAAACCTAAAAATCACTCTGCTTCTTTACACACTTTCACCCAAATAAACCATATGTTAAAAGGTTTCATATCAAGGGTTTGTTTTGCTGCGGGTCCTGCTTAATTTATGATTATGAAATAATTCTGGTAAATAATATTTTAGCACCTGTCTGTGTATTAATATGTGCTAGCAAACAGGATCTAGTACGTCTAAACAACTTTCTTTGTAAGTTCAAAAACAATAATGTGATGTAAATTTATTCCCTAAAAACATTTCATACATAAAGAGCTGTAAATATTTATTTATTTATTTATAAATTGCAAATATGGTTTGATTTAGTTTTGGTACAAAACAGCATTTTTGATCTCATACATTTGATCTGATAAAATAAATCATAAACAAGTTAGTTGGTGGTAGTTCTGAGCGAGTAACTCACATTTGACAAGCTCAATCTAAGTAATGGTTAATATAAACAGAGAAAATTAAATAAATAAAAAAATGATAAAATAAAGAAATCACATCATATTTAGAACTCTTATGACAAATTTCCCCAATTCATTTCTTATGAACAGACTATATCTGTGGTTTCTTACAAATTTTCTAATTATCTACTGTAGTACCAAAAATGTGATTTAAAAAAATTATACAAATATCTTAAAACTTATGGATAAACAATCAACATTAAACTAAAACAACAAATTGTGAGTTTAGCTTGTTTACAGTGTTTGGCACAATTTCGTTTGAATAATCATCAAGCTGATACGGGTCAAATGTTCCCATATTTCTAATTTCTAATAAATCTCTAAGACAAGAACACACAAAGAATTTAGGTATTACCTAAATTTGAATAACACATCACGTTTAACGTGACGTGGAAAAAATAGAATTCACCATCAAACTTGCACCATAACAAATGTGAAAGTATGCAGGTTTGCTGAGATCAACATCATTCATATCTTGAGCTACTTAATACATTATTTAAAAAATGGAAATATAGTGGTGGACTTCACTTTTGTGGAAGAAATGTGGCCAGAAAAATATCATGAATGATCGCTTAAACGCTTGGTGTAGTTGCATTCCAAAAAATCACCAGCAGAAATCACAGCTACGTTTAAGAGTGAAAGTAAAAGCATTTCTACACACACACACACAATGTAATGAGAACTCACAGGATTGGGACTAAACTGGGACTTTCTTTTTTCTTTTGCTGCTGTAACAAAGAAATTTTCCCGCTGTGGGACGAATAAAGGTATATCTTATCTTATCTTATCTTATCTTATCTTATCTTATCTTATCTTATCTTATCATAAACAGCTGTGTGACCAAAATGAATCCACTTGTTAGTGATACTAATCAGGAAAATGCTACAGTTTGCTATGGAGCATAAAGCTTGATTGGAAAAAGGTCATGTGGTCTGATGAGTCAAGATTGAGCCCATTCCAGAGCGATGGGCGCATCAGGGTAAGAAGGGAAGTGAATGAAGTGAATGCTCCCTTCATGTATAGTGTCCACTGTACAAGCCTCTGGAGGCAGTGTTATGATCTGAGGTTGCTTGGTTAGTCAGGTCTAGGCTCAGCAACGTTATGTGGCAGTAAAATTAAGTCAGCTGATGACCTGAATGGTTATTACATCGATTTATTTTTTCCCCTGATGGCACTTGTATATTCCAGAACTTAAACTGTCAAAGAGGTGTTCTGGGAACATGAGAAATCATTTGCACACATGAACCGGCCAACACATTGTGTGCTGTAATCAAAGCTAAGGGCAGACGACATTATGGAGTGTGCAACTTTTTGGGGGCCAATTAGTATATCTTTCTTAAGTTACTTGGTTACTGCATAAATTTTATAGAGTACATAAACAGATAAACAGGCTACAGTAGATTAACTGATTAATTGCTCTGTTTATATGTTTGTTTGCTTGTGATTGTGGGGGGCACTTTTCCTTCAGCATTGCCTACCTCCATCTTTCTCACACACACACGCACACACACACACACACACACACACACACACACACACACACACACGCACACACACATACACAAACACACACACACAGAGACACAGACACACACTTCAATGGAAAGAACAAGCAGCACCAATTTTCCATTTGTATTTTGTTGACTACTTGACCATGTGCTCTCAGTCCGACAGATGAGCTCTACTCTCCTAAGCACACACACCTCCAGCCTTGTACCGATGGAGGGAGTCTATTCATCTGCACATACTGTTACACACACACTTCTGAGTGTTTCATGTGCAGACATTAATCTACATGGATCAAAAAAAGCTGCATACATGATGTGCTATAGATAAAAGACCTATTTTAGTTCCTTAATTATTGCTTCCTATGAGAGTGTGTGTGGTGTCATGTGAGTGTGTGAGTATAACGGGGCTGATGATATTGCCAGAGGCAGTTGTTCCACTCTATGGTTTTACATCATTGTTCTCATGCCACCCATTTTCTCCTTTCTCTCTTTTGGCAACTTGGCTGTGGTTTCTGGACTGTTTTGTGCATTCCCTTCTCTCTGTCTTGCTCTCTCATTTTCTGCCATTCATCCTGCATTTTCTCCTCTCCATCACTACAACAGGGTAAGCCTCCCCAAGGTTTCCACAGGGTCCTCGAGCCGATAAAGTCTTTTCATGTCGAAACCCTCAGGCTTCGAGGTAAATCCTACAACTTGGCAACATCATGTGCCAAGTGAGCATGCCAGGGCTTTCCTAGTAATACAGTACATTCCTGAATTTGTGCTTCTATCACTCTATACTCTTCTTACTCGTCTTTAAGACAATCTCTTCTGCAGCTAGTTAGCTTGGGAAACTATTAATCTCTCCTGCTTATCTAAATTTCTACTGGTTTTGGCTTGAAAATTTGTTTAAAAGTGCTCTATCATCTTTAATTATAGTATTACAGCTGGGCTTTACTGTCTATGCTACTGGTTTTGTAAACACATAGACGTACAGTCTATTCAAATCACTGAAGATTTTCTACATGGACCACCTCTAATTATTACTATTCAAGATCAGACCAACCCTGTGTGTCATTATTATTCAAAAGCTTACTGTAAGTGTCATGTACGAAGTTTAGTATGATGCAGCATATGACACATAAGTGAAGCAAAATACAGCAGAACTTAAAATATAGATTTTAGACAGCATCATAGCCGGTGTTAAAATGAAACACAAGTTGCTAAGTGTGAAATGTGATGTGTTCTGGAGATTTGCTTGCAAGTAAAAATGTAAAAACTTTGCTCTGATTTGGGTTTGATAGAGGGTCATGCAGCTTATGTGTTTCCAAATCGTGCCCATAGTGAGTGTGTGAGTGTGTGCTCGTGCGCCGCAGTGGCACCCTATCTACAGTGTTTCCCACCTTGTGCTCAGAGTCTCTTGGTATAGGTCACTTGTGACCCTGTACAAGGTAAGCAGTACAGTATACAGTATATAAATGTACTAAATACTGTTCCTTTATTTAATGTAATTATTCCTGAAATAAATGATTTACTCCATATCACACTATTATGCCTTAATGAAATGGAGAAGAGTAAACACACACAAGTGGGCACAGAGAGTTGGAAGAAATTTGCCTAACAGTGTCTAACTTTGCCGGAGACCTCCAAGCATATGACTGCGCGTCTGGTGCAGGTCATTGCGTTATTGTTAAGTGTGTGTCACCACAGTAGGGGGGGCAGTGTGGAGCAGTGCTGGCCCTAACCTTCAGCAGAGGTGACCCTCCACAGGTGCCCTCTCCTGGCTCTTATCAGTAAAGCACAAGCATAAAGGCCCTGGCATGAAGAGTGATGGGCCAGGCCGACACACACCATGTGGCCTCCTCTCACTTTGGCCCCCATCCTCTACGAAATCATTTGCATACTGCATAGGCAATGCTGTTTTTATTGAGGTCGTTTTTTTTATTAGTCCTTCATTGGCTCCAGCTCAACAATAAAATCAGCTTACATCAAGACACAGATGACCTTTTTCATCAAGCTGCTCTTTGATGAAGCCACTTCTCATATATGTTTCTTGACTTATATGTACACTCTAGCCACTTCCTCTTTAAATGCTAAATGAAGAATGTTGTTGTAATTTATATGAACCACTTTTGTTCTTTCAAACTAGATGTGGACTCAACAAAATAGCCTCAGGGAAGCCAGTAGTATTTTTTAATACTGTATATAACCACTTGAACATAAACACAATACATTTGATTCAACAGCGTTGGCAATTAGTAATACTATAAAAACTGTAAACAGGCTGAAATTAAAATTCCCCAAAACTAGGCTATATGCTTACACCATGGCTACCTGGTCATGTGAGTGGGTTGGCAACATAGCAGGCAGTGCTAACTGCCCCAAGAAAAGATATTGACACTGATTTGTGTTTTCAGCTTAGGTTCAGCTTGGTTTGTTATTGACTGATTAACTATCAATTCATTAGACATTTTATCTTCCTTTAAAATGTTACATTAGCCCTGTAGGATTTCATTCACTGGCAATCCTGAAGAAAAATAATTTACCATCCTTGGCAATATGTTTACTATTGTCGGTATGACTTATTTTTCACACAGTGTATCAGGGTCCAACGACTGCCATACTGGAGAGCCAAAGTCCAGCACAGTTTGGTCGAAGACATCTAGATTCAAATTAGATGTTAAAAACAGGTGTAATTGGGGTGTTAAAGCAACACTATCACAAAACTGTGGTGAACTGCAGCCCTGTGAGACTATAATTGGGGAACCAATTATTTATGTAGGGAGGAATGGTGGCGTAGTAGACTGTGTATGCGGCCTCACAGCTCCAGAGTCCCCATTTAGATCCTGAGCTAGGGTTACTGTCTGTGTGGTTTCTCTATGGTTTTCCCCATGGATTTCCTAAATCGTTTTCTAGTTTTCATCCCAAAACATGGTAGCTGGATTGGAGATTGATTATCTATCTATCTATCTATCTATCTATCTATCTATCTATCTATCTATCTATCTGTCTATCTATCTATCTATCTGTCCGTCCGCCCGTCCGTCCGTCCATCAACTAGTTAGGTGTTTAAGTTATATAATGCTTGCTAAAACCATGTTAGTTATTTTGAACACTTTTCTTTTTTTCTCTTAATATCGAATCTCTTGCTTGTATTTGAGGTTTGCTTTGCACACTATGTAATTAGTTTCTGACTGATTAGTGTGGGATTTATGCTTGACTGGTTTAGTTAAAGTTTTTAAGTTCTCTCTCTCTCTCTCTCTCTCTCCATTTTAAATCATTTTCTTTCATTTGGTATCTTTAGCATATTAAATAGTGCCTTTCACTATTGTTGGTACCCCTTGTAACAAAAAGTTGTAAAAAAAAAAAAAAAAAAAAAGATCCACCTTTTTGGTTTAGTAGTTTGGTCCCACTTTGAAAAAATGAGAACCTCCAGCCTTTGATTGAAATAAATGTATTCCCGAGAAGAAAAAAAAAATCCTCATCAACAAAAAAATATTTTCAACAAAAACATGTGTACCACAATTATTGACACCCCCAGTAATTATAATGAACGCAATAGTAGATTTATTATAACCCTATTAAATTAATATTTACATGGGGTGCCGATAATTATAGAAGGCACTGTAAATCTGTGATCTCTGACTCCATGCTTATTACTATTCTTTTTTCAGCTGCAACCCAGAGAAAGACGGTATAGCAAGGAAATCTCAGAACAATGCTTGACTCTCGTCCTCCAGGACTGGAATTACTTTTCCATGCCTTATATTGTGCAAAACGTGCTCCTGTTTGCATCTAATGTGCAGATGATAATCTAGTCACAGTAAATACAGTATGTACATGCTCACTAATGACTTGACCCAGTCTTGCCAAAGTTATCCAGTTTCTGTCCTATCTTGACACATGCGTTTGGAAAGCCACACGTATAGGACTCATTTGCAAAGGCCCAAACTAGGCACAGTCTCGGCACCTGCAGTCGTCTCTGGCCGCCCCCTCTCTGATCCAAGTCCAGATCACAGACAGCTGTTCTACAGGATTAAGCTTTTGAAAACAAACTATTCCCCATACTGCTCCAGCAGGCTCGAGACTGAGCTTTAGCCTGGAGTCGGCATGATCACTCACCCTGGGAGCGCCCCCCTCGAGACCAAGCCAGAGCCCAGCTGAAATGGATCCCTGTCAATATAAATCACCTTCCCCATGGCTGAGCCTTGCTGATATGCTGAGTGTGTGAGAGTGTGGGTGTGTGTGAACCTGGGTTATAGTGCCATGTCCTATTTCGTGTATGGGTTAATGACAGTGAAGGAGCTGCATTGTCTAACTAGGCTGATTCCACACTAGACCTGATGTTAGCAGAGCTGTATCAGGGATTTTTAATGTCTATCACATGAGACAGGGTCATGTCTGTAGATTAGCTCAGAAAAGGCAAAAAAAAAAAAAAAAAAACTTGATCCGTAGCCACATCTATCACTCGAAGACACAAGCTAACTAAATGTGTCTATTTGCAGCCTTTTTTTTTTTTTTTTTAGCAAACAGAAATCCATCTCGCTTGTGTTTGGCAGTCCACATTAAAACGCTGTGCACGAGGAGACCAGCAGAATGAAAAGAAACTTGTTTTTCACACCGTTGTGACAGGGAATGCAAATAGCTTGGCGTTCCCCTGGAGAGCTAGAAAGAGTAAGAAAGAGAAAAGCGCACAAATAGAAAGAGTGAAAAGATTGAACCAGTCAACATGCAAATAGGGAAGTGATCTCCATCTCTGTTTTTTTTTTAAGAAAGAAAGAAAGAAAGAAAGAAAGAAAGAAAGAAAGAAAGAAAGAAAAAACATACTTTGCTCACCCCTCACAATATTATATCAATAATTGCTGAAAAAAAATTAAACAAGTAAAACAATGAGTTTGCCTGAGGCTCCCTTCTCTTCAAATCAGTCTGTGCATTTTAAAAGAAGGTCACTTTTTTTCCCTCTCCCTTTGGATCGGTGACACGTACACGAAACGAGCAGCTGACCTGAGTTTGAATTTAGAGTGTTCATTAATAGGATATTATGCCATATGCTCGCTGCACTGTCTTATTTTAATGCTTGGCACTGGCTTGAGAATTTGTAATTAGTGACGGGATAATGAGGGTATTGGAGGGGCTAATACGAGGTGTGGAGTAGGAATAGACTTGTTCAGTGTACTGTAAAGCTTTAGGACGAAGCGGCGTACGCTTGGCCACTGGAAAGTGTCACCGATTACCATGCAGAACAGACATAGCTGAGAAACCACTGCTCACATGTCTCAAGCCATCCAAACATAATAGCCCCAGTCACACTTCTCCACAGGCCACAGAACGCCACGGTCGTACCCCGCCATCGTTAATTTAGTCGCGTAATGATCTTCATGGGAGCGTTTGAAGGACGAATGGTTCCTTTCCAAGCTCCAAGCTCTGCTCTGCTGTGTGCTATCCCAGCAGTTTACTCTGACACGCCATCAGAAATGATGCTGTCTGAGCCAAAATTGTCACTCTGTAGTTCAGACCACTGCGTGATAAACCTGCAAACAAACACATTTCTCAAGACAGGGCAGTAAATACCAGATCGCAACGTAGCAACACAGGTGCATTATCCTCTAAGAGGACGTGGCTCAGGAACACTGCACAGCAAAGACAATAAAATTGGAATTATAGAGAAGTCGAGAGCAATAATGGACTGCGCCTGGTTGGATCACCCCATACACGACTGTGAATCATCGCAACCCAATCACACACTGGCATATCGCCGTAATTCATTGACTAGAATGGTGACACTGCAATGGACGTGTGACTACATCGGTGAGCAGTGTGCTAAACACCCCGCTCAGGCTGTGAAACGCGTCCGCGGCTGGCGCGTGCCCCATTATCGTTATGCATCTCTTCCCTTAGTGGGGGGGGAAAAGTCTGTTAGTTAGAAAAGTTCTCAACCAGAGAGGGAAGTGAGTGAAATAAATTCCGCTCGCGCCCCGCACATGACATTGCACATAAATATTCAATAAATTAGCCTCGGCCGTTTTATAGATTGATCAGTCATCTCTGGCACTCAGTGACAGGCAATGCTGCGGCTGAAATATTAATGCTGACAAATTAGGGATTTCTGAGTAAATGATGTCACATCGTACGGCTTCACTCAAATTTACTCCTTGGCACAGGGCACATTCAGCTGCACAGTAATGCACTCGCACCCCCCTGCCTCCATTTCTGCCTCAAAAATGACATCCATTATTTTATCGTTAAGCTGGATTCATTCTTTCCTCCGTACCCAGCATAAGCAGAAGGGAAAAGAGAGAAAATTAACCCCGTGAAGGCTAAATCCACTGCCGTCCCATGATCCAGTTCAGCTTCTTATTCAGCCCGGTGTGTTATGCTAGCATTTCAGTCATCCAAAAATGCAAGCAAGAGAAGCCAAGGAAAAGTGTGTGTGCATGCACCAGTGTGTGTGTATGTGTGTATGTGTGTGTTGGGGGTTGACTCTTGGGATGTGAAGTGGAAAATGGCTGCATGTGCAGGATGGATTCTGACAGCGTCCCTGGGGAAATACACCTGAGTGTGTGCAGTGGCTGGGCAGACCCTTAAGAAGGGGGTCAGGGAGAACCAGGGTCTGGAGTCAAGGAGAACATTTAGCCACGGCTGCACCATTGCAAATACAGGTCAAAGACAGCACTCACTTTAGCTATTCTCCTGCAGCAATTGCTGACAGGCCTGAGCCAAATCTGGCCAATGTATCTAACTTACATTACATTGCATTTTGGATTACAAGATCTGGGTCTATAAAAGAACCTGACAACTGGATTCTTTTCGCAAAGAAAACCAGCACAGGGTTAGAGGCTAAAATGATTTGGCTGCATTATCAGCATTATTATCACCTTTAATTACAATGGCAAGGTTTGAAAGAGAATGCAAACTGACGTTAGCTTTGAAGTTTAGTACTGTAGCATGGAATGTAGTTAATTGATATTTGGTACCTATTAATATTTGACACATTTAAGTAGTTTTCCATTAGTCATCTAGCTGAACACACACACACACACACACACACACACACACACACACACACATACACACACACACACACACACACACACACACACACACACACACACACACACACACACAGAGTCAGCCAAAAAATGTATACACACTTCAGGAAAGGAGAAATAGTATGATGTATATTATATTAATGTAGTATTAATAATATTATTATCATACTATTATTATAACAATATTATCATATACTGTATATAATTAGGTTGCAAATGATCAAATATTTTATTGATGATAATGTATTTATCTACTAGCAATAACTAATATAAAAAAATGTCATTCTTCTATTATCAAATATAAGATGCTTTGTATTATTTATTTATTTTATTTTATTTTATTTATTTATTTATTTATTTTTGTTGCTTCCTGCCTATAGTACTTAAAGGCAAAGTGAGGATCCATATGCAAAAGGTTTACTACAGATCTTGGCAGACAAATAGTAATCAGATCCAGAATCATCCAGGCTATGGTCAAACACCAATCAATGATGATAAACACAGCCAAGGGGAAATCCAAAGAGTAATCCAAGTACAAGAGTCAGATACACAATAACACAAACGTAGAGCTTTATCATTCGATTGGCAAGACTTCAACAGGAACTAACAAACATGAGTTGAGAACCAAGGAGCAAAAGCAGAGCTCACATTCAAGTGACTGCAGCCAATGTTTATGTAAACACATATCTCATAAATATATAAATTAATCTCTCATAAATATACTTAATTTTATGTTAACTATTCGAAGGAATATTTCCTCATCATGTTTGAAAATATTCCTTCTAATTCGTTTGCATAGCTATACTTAGTTATAAAATATGTAGTTTTGAAGGCATACCTGTCCTTTAATACTTCTCTGGTAAGGAAAGGCAAGAAAACAGCTTCACAGTGATCAATATAAACAAATCAGGGCACTCAAGAGATTTGGAAAATGCTCATTTAAAGCAACAAGAGGAATGTGTATTAGATTGAAAAACAGAACCCATTTTAAATATGCAGAGGTCCTAAAATTGACCTGGTGGTATAGCATTACGCGAGAGGAATGTCTCTGCTCAGCAATAGAGCCCGGTTCATCTGGCCATAGACGCACTGTAATAGATGAGGTCTCTGCTGGGAATCAATAATATCGGTGAGGAATCGCCCCGGCGCAGGACAGCGAAAGATGAGCCCCCACGCTTCCATCAATACCCGATTGCAGACTCCCCTCCAGCTCCCAGGCTTGATCAGCACTCCTCTCACTCAGAGCCCAAAGGGCTTTTACATAGCTCCAGCCAGCCCAGATAAAACCAGTCCCCTGCTCCAACACAGGCTGCACATGTCTCAGAGCCAGAGTAACCATGGCATTCCGTACAAACTAACATGGGAAAAGCCTCTGAACTCAGACAAGCACTTTCAAATGTATGATATAGATCATGACATGATTCCGTATCTTCAAGAGAGCAGACATGAGACAAGTTTCTTCTTAAATGTGTAGTACAAGGGACTTTTAGATGGAGCAGGCAAATCTGTGTTTGGGTGTCAATAGACTCCATAGAGCCTCAAGTTTTGGTTGATGATGAAATAAAGAGTAGCAGCCTGCAGTGCTACAGTCACATTCAAAAGTTAGTGCCCCTCTTTTCAGAGTGCACATCATTTAACAAAAATGAAGCCAAAAGGAAAAAAAAACATGTGGACAATACTGACTACCCCATTATTCAAGAGCTTGTGGATCCACCTTTAGCAGCAACAACTTAACGTAATCTTTTCCTATATGACTTTATCAGTCTCACACATCATTGTGGAGGAATTTTGGGCCATTTTTATTTACAACATTTCCTCAGTTCATTGAGGTTTTTAGGCATTTGCTTATGCGCAGTCTCTTAAGGTTCTGACCCAACATTTCAACTGGGTCGAAGTCTAGACTTTGACTAGGCCATTGATGCTTTAATATTTTAGGCCATTCTGATGTAGATTTACTGGTGTGCTTTAGAACATTGTCCTGATGCATGTCCCAATTTCAGCCATGCTTCAGATGTCAGACAGATGGTCTCACATTTGCATCTAGAATGCTCTGTACTCTGGTATACAGAGAAGTCCATGGTCGGCTCAAAGACTTCAAGGTGCCCAGATCCTTTGCTTCAAAAACAAGCCCAAAACATCACCCCTCCACCACTATGCTTGACAGTGGATGTGAAGTGTTTCTCTTATCTTAGGGTGAATGTGCTGGAACATCCACTCCTGGGAAGATTGGCACCCATCTTGAATGCTTTATATGCTTTTCTATGGTTTTATAACCCTTTCCAGATTGATGTGCAGCAACTGCTGCTTCTCAAAAGCAATTGCTTATGTCTTTGCCCCCTGGCATTGCGTTAACCTAATCTTAAATTATGTGGAAGCAATAGAGGTTACTTATTATTGACCATATGCATTTTTTTCTTTCTTCTTTTTGGCTTCATTTTTGTTAAATAAATAATGGCAAGGTAATAATTGTATATGTTATCTGAAGTTGTATTTGCTGAATACTGAGACCCACATGACCAGATGATTTCTATTATATTATTATACACAAAAAAATGTTAATTACTAACTTTTGAACATGACTGTATTTACTATACTGCAGCTGGTAACTCCTTGGCTTAAAAGCAAAAATTCTTAGAACAGTTAATGCTGAGACAATATTGTTGACTGTGGTGTGAAGATCAAACCATCTTTGTGAATGTATAGTACATGTTCACATAACGTCTGAGGTTCAGTATGTGCTGTTGCATACGAGTGCACCAGGACTGTAACTGCAATTATTTAAATTCCATGCCAAGAAGAAGACTATTGCTGTGTGTGGAAAACATACGTACATTATGGCTATATAGCAGTTATTGGAAGTACATAAACAAATTATACGACATAAGCAAAAGGAATCAGAAGACCGATCAGAAGTTTGGTTGCGTAGCACGTTTGTCTACAGAGTTAGTCATGACAAAGATGGTAAGGCCTCTACACAACGTCCATTTTCTTTACAAGAATGTCATATTGTTCATGCAGCCCGCTGAGCATCATCTCTGCCTTAAATATGTTGGAGGGCCGAGGTCAGAAAGACAAGGGTGTCTCCATACGTCCAATAAAGAAGAGTTTTAAAAACTGTTGGGAAAATACCTATAGTAGGTCTGTCAACTTTGCTGATGAGTGGAAATAGACCTCTCAACGCCACTCTTAATGCAATCATTTCCACACAAGCCGGCTGCCATCTTTGATGCTGAACGTTTTGTAAATTCGGAGCAAATTACTCCGTCAGAACCCAGCGGCGGCTGCCTGTCAGCTCTGAAGGAGAAGGTGACATAGCACAGACAGGTGACTGACAAGGAGCCACCGGGGAAAAACAGGACGAAGTTGGAGGCATAGTAAAAGAAGAAGGGTAAGGAAGGAAAGCGGGAATAAGAGGGGGGGGGCTAGCAAGAGCTTTTTTACCCAGTGTCCCTTGGGCACTGCAGTATCAGTCAATCTGAGGGCTAATTCGTGTCAGAGCTTGTATCCTATCTCCTTGAGAGGCGAGCAGAAGGTTGATAAAAATTGAAGTGGAAATGAAGCTGGATGCACAGGAGACTAGGCACAACAATGGTGTAGAGAAATAGGCTTGTATCCTTGATGCACTTTCTTTTTTTCTTCAAGAGGAGATCCCTGACCTTGCATCTGTCCTTGCCACTCAGAACTTTCCTCTGTTGGTCAGGCTGTTGCACTCTGTCTATTTAGTCTTTTGATTGTCTGCTGCTTTTTTCCCCACCTTTCAGAATGTTCAGCAACTTTAACCACCTCACTTTCCTTTTGATGATCCTGCTGGCAAAAGCTGAGGTGTCATGCTGGAAGTTCTGCCAGTCTAACTAACTTATTTTTGATTTGTATAAATTGATTTGGGCATTCTAGTCAAACCGGGACTTTGACTACCTTTATTTGTCTATATAATCCCCTGCTACACTGATGCTCTTATCCCATCATTTCACTAGTGCGTGATACCATCAAAATTCAAAGTTTTCCTGGACATTGGAGCCACGATCAGATTGGCTGAGTCACATCTCAAACGATGGCCTCCCAAGGCTTTGTGAATGATCATGTGTAGAGTTTAGACAGACAGCTTCATCTCTTCCACAAGCTGGAAACAAGTTATTAATTGATCTTCAATGATCAGGTGTTCAACTTGCTGAATGTTCACAGGAATGACTGCAGTGGGCTCCAGCCATCAGAGCACATGCAGCCTTAGCTTTGCACCATTCAAGTGTTTTACTGCACCTAGGAGTCTCATCACCGTACTGTGCTTTAAGTCTTCTGGAAATGTCAATTGGTTTTATGCTTTCATTCAGAAAAATATTTCATCATAGATCTCGGTTTGACTTGAACATCCTTAGTATGTTTGTGTTTAAGGGTTTGTACAGAAACCTGTTCCTCATACCATTATATTGTTCTATCTCTATCCAACATTCCAATTAATTCTTCAAAAATAATACAATTTCAGTCAAGCATTTAATATTCTGTAATTAACAAAAGTAATGACTATGGTATTTAAATTCTACAATATGCATATATACAAGTATACATGCTAATTCGATACATATTAATGAGCATAAAGAAGGCGAATTGTATAGATAGCACTAAAATAATATTCATAATACAATTTTAGTGTCATTGTTAACACTAAAATATTATAATTAATGATAATTTATATCTGAGTCATTTGTATGAAAAAAAAAAACTAAAAACATCCCAGATAAATGCATAAACACAGCTGAGCAGCAACATCACATTTATTACAATATATATTATTACATAATATTACATTTCAGTTATAATAAATCACAACATACTGTATAATACAAAATATCTTTATTTAGGAGAATGTTAAGTAGTTGATCCAATTGCAAAATGCAATATTTTTTTCATATTATATATTCTTTTTAATTTTCAGAATGTAATAGCTAGATGAAAAGAAGCCGCATGCCCGTCAGTGTTGGCTGTATGTGTAACCGAGAGGCAAATTATGAATAAGTAGCAAATCCAAAACAGGTGGAATTAAACCTGCCTCATTTAATGGCATCAATTAAGGGGCAGATTTGTTGTCATTTTCAGGAATTTGTTGATGGATCTTCGCCGTTTCTACCCCATCCCTGCTTTCACGGTATTCTTTATGGAGTGAAGGAAAAGGGAAAACATTTCCCGAGCTCCACCCTTGTCTCCCTCATGCATACACTCAGAATTAATGAGATGCTAGCTTACGTGTTATCATGCAGGAGCCAGCAGCTGCTGACAGGTATGTTTTTGGGCTTTACATGAGACTGGCAGGTGGTGCCTGCTCACAAGAAGTTTAATATCCCACTTACAACCCTCTGTAGCATTAAGGAGAGAAGCTACAACTAAAATGAGAAACAATAGCTAAACCCTAAGCACTTAGAATCCATCACAAAAAGGATGCAAAGCAAAGGGGTATTTAACATGTTTCCAGGGGCCTTTTTAGAAAGCTGCCAGCTTTTTCAATGGCTTTCTGTGGGGAAAAATCATGGCTGTTGAGATGTTGCCTCTCAATATGCACTACATTCAAATCGAGCCTCGGGAAAGCGATAGAACTAGGTAGGTAGAGAAGGATGATGGAGAAGTAAGGGTGAACAAATAATCAAGGACGGTTCAGTTATCCTGGGCAGCTATGACCTTTTCTTACAGTCCACTACAGATAAAGCAGATTAATTCAATCTAAACCCAAGCCAAATAGTTTTTTTATTTTTTTATTTTTTTAAATAAACCTTTGCCCCAGACATTGATCATGATTAACACTGTCTAGTTTTCAATCTAAAAACAGCAACAAGCTGAGCTCAAGAATTGCTACTATGTTGCTGTCTGGACATTAATACTAATGTAATTAGCATCTGTCTGTCTGGGTTACAAGAGTTTATACTTAATGTTGTGTTGTGTAATCCATCATTACTTTGGTTGGTTGAGATACTGTATTTTAGCTATATTTTAGCTATTTTGTAAAAAAAAAAAAATTCAATCTGTCAAAACAACTGTGCAACTGCTCATTAAAGCTTTTGTTAGAATAAGAATGAAAATGTTAATATTATAAATCGGCACTTATTGAATAATATTTCAGAGAATATTCTAGCAGTAATATATTTTTTTAGCCAATGAATGTTATTTAGCTGAATCATTAACACAAATTGTTTACAATTATTTGTATTTTGTTTGATCTGAGTTATTTTGATGTGTTGTGATGTTGTCATTTCCTTTAAATATACACTCGTTTTGCTTATATATATATATATATATATATATATATATATATATATATATATATATATATATATATATATATATATATTGGTACTGTATACCAGTGCACAAGGCTTGGTCCATAAAGACATGAGCGAGATGAGCAAATTTGGTGTAGAAGAACTTGGCCTGACCGCAACCTGACAGAACACCTTTGAAGGGAATTAAAGTGGAGACTGTGAGATCTGGGGGGTTTACAGGCTGGGTTGGTGCCTTTGGGCTCTTTGACTGCTGGGTCCCAGTGTACCTCAGACTGTGCTGCACTGGGTGTTCTGATGCCTTTCATTGACTTTTTCTGCGATTTGTGTTTGGATTTGGATTTTCTGTAGAATCAGACCAGACTTTGGTCTCCATGCATGTGGGTGAGCCTTGGTTGCCCATGATCCTGTCACCAGGCAAAAGTTTGGACACAGTTTATAATTCCATCATCTTTCCTGATTTTTCTTTCTTTCTACATTGTAAAACAATGAATGCTGAAGGCATCCAAAATCTGCAATAATCTCATTTCGACACTTGATGTTGAGATGTGTCTGCTACTTACAGTATGCTCTGTAAAACCTTTGTAATGCCTCTAATTTCAGGTGCAAATGTTAATTGGTTATTTTGAAGGCTGATCATTTTAAATAAACTTCTCCTCCACAGCAGAGGTAAGTTTTGTTCTTGCTTTCCTGAGAAGGTCTTCATAAGAGCCGGTTTCATCATGGTGCTTGATGGATTTTGCGAATTCATTGACAATACTGTTCCTGCAAGAACTATTCCAGAACATATGACTGTCATGTAACAGTTTTTTTTTAATCCAGGATTGTTCCAGAATGTAGAAAATAATAAAAAAATTTGTCCGAACTTTTGGCTAGTTCTGTACTGTATATTAGCACTATAAAGTCATATTATTGAAACTTTCTCCCACCCTTATTACCTTACTTATTTTTTGTTGGAAAAGGAAACAAAAAACTAATTAAATACAGTGGTGATGTCATAATGGTTTGGCTTTTAAACAGCAAAATATTTACACAAAGCCTGACCGCTTCTTTCAAGAGGTTAAGACATGGCTGTAGTCTACATCTTTCAACAGGAGCATCACTCAACCCAACCCAGCCCAGAAATAGACACTAAATCAATGTTTTATAAAGGCTGTCTTATTATTATTTGTGGTCTGAATTGAAGAGACACCTTCTGACACCATCATATACAATACATCTTACAAACCTAAAAATATATTAAAGCTTATGAAAGAAAGAATATACTAGGCTTCCTCTAAAAATATTTCTATCAGTATTAGATATTTAAAATAAAATGGAAAATATTCAGAGGTGTCATTCTGTCAGACTTATCAAATATAAACGGCACAATGCCATTAACTTAAAAAGAACATACGGTTTAAAATAAAAATTTTATATTAAGTCGATACAGTATGTTCTACTTGGGTTTTTATTCTCTTAAATGATTGAAGGTTTTCAATGTTTAGTATGTATTTATATATAAATATTCTAAATATTATATATTCAAAAAAAAAAATATATATATATATATATAGCACATAAAAAATATCTTAAAGTATCTTAGACATATGAGACACTGATTATAAAGACATCAATTTTTATTTGAAGGCATCGACTTCCCTCCAGTGGAAAGGGATAAACCTAGCACGGCTCGCATGCCCTTTTGTAACCTTTGACCTTGAACGCTGTGCTAATACCCTCAGCTGCCAATGCCATGGCCGGTTGGCAGCAAGGCCTTTGTCTTGCCAGGTCTCACCTCTCACACAGACAGACAAATGCTTTCTATTTGTCCTCCACAGCTGAGGTAGAAGTTATCGATACGACCCACAAATGATGTCAGGGATTTGTCAGCAAAGCTTATGAATGACAAAAACATCCGCCAGAAAGCACCTTCTACCTAGGCCAGGAAGATTGAGAGTCCAAATACATTATTGATTTTTTCCTCCCTTACCTTCATAGATAGAAGCTCAGACTACAAAGGCTGGGAAAACAGCTTTTGTGTGCTAAAATGTATCTAAAAAATAGTAATAAAAGAAGATAGGGTTGGAATTATATATATCAGCTAACAGGAGTGCCAACAGATGGGAAAAGCTCAGTGTGGAAGATGCTAGGCTGGATCAGTTGTGTTTTGGCTCAGTTGTTTGTGAAAAAGATCAGGAAAACAGCTGATAGATAAATAAACTTTGAGGTCTGAACAAAAGCGGTGGAGGATAAGAGCAGGGCTTTCCATTGAGAAGCACCCTGACGTCTGGGCCAATGCCATGTGAAGGCTGTCTCTCAGCCAGAAGACAAGGCCAGGCAGGATGGCACTGCAGCCAATAATCCTTGCACCAGACATCACAAAA
>JAAGKR010004081.1:37500-65924 GCA_011419295.1 Clarias macrocephalus
AATAGCAAAACAGTATTTTTACAGCACTAAATATTGGAAACAGCATATCAACATTTAAAACCACAACTAACTCTTTATACTTATAAAGTATTTTATTGTCAAATACGCAATCATACGGAAACATACAGTTAAAAATTCTAGCAGAAATATTGAATATAATATTTTCATCAAATCAATATTTGCATTAGTGCTTTCCGAGGCTCATTTTACAATACAGTAATTGATTACAATATTATTTAAATACATTTGCATCGGTGCTATTGCTGACTTGCAAACAAGAGCTTGAAAGCAAACCACAAAACCATCACGTTATATAAGAACATAACTAGCAGTGCAAGAATCTTTATAATTAGCTGTGCAAGTGTTTACACGACACAAATATAAAAGGAGCTTGAGCTTGAAATAATGCATGTGAAGAGGTGTGGTTAGGTATGCTGCTGCAATATCCGGTCAAATCAGCACCTGTCTTTCTCTTTAAGAACTGATGGAGTAGAATGAATTGTACATTTCTGTACACTGTAAAATTTTACTAGGAAAATAAAAAACAGATTAACAGAACTTATACTGTATATAGAATGGCAAGAGGCTAAAATATCACTGAAAACCACGCAGTTGGGTATTTACCAAAAATTTATGTTTACAAAATGTATTTACTAAATTTATATGGAGAATGACGAACAGTTGCAGCACTGACACAGTAGCTTACCTAGAGTATGTTTTAAGTTAGGCAATGCCTCCTGAAAAATGAAGAAAGAAAGAAAGAATTTCAGACACAGCTAATAATAATAATAATAATAATTATTATTATTATTATTATTATTATTATTATTATTATTATAACTTTGATTTTATATGTAAATTAAATGCTCTTGGATCACTGCATATGCAAATAAGTTATATATGAATTCATTACAAGAAAACATGATTAAAGGTTTGAAAGAATTGAACATGCACTTTTCTGCTAAATACAGTATTAAGTACAGTAAACATTTCAATGAAATGAAGCAATTTGTTTTTATGAGGTTTACACTTTATAAGGAAAATGAAAAGTTGCAGCACAATTTTTAAGCTGCTCTAAATAATGAGCTTGTGCTAGATTGAAAGATACTTCATAAATGCTTTTAGTGGAAACTGGGCTTTATTAGCAGCAACTGACAAAACAACATGAAATGGAAACATTTTGTTTGAAATCAGGAAAATTCCATAGTATCGCTGAATCTTTGCTAAGAAGCCTTGGAGAATGAGAGCATACCTTTTTTGTGGCAAATTCTGAATGCTAAAGTATTATACTGCAAACTGTAGCTGAAATTACAGAAATTCTTCTAAATATGACTATACAAACTCTGGGCTGTGGTTGCACCAACTTTGCATTCATAAAAACTTTCTTCAAACTTCAATAGCAGGCAAATCCCAGGACTGATCCCTGAAATGCAATGAGCAGGGTAGTTGGGGGGGGGGGGGGGGGTGATGTGATAGCAGGGGGGAACATGGCTGGAGCTGGTCATTTGTCTGGCTGTAGCGCAAACTTAATGCCTTGGCTTAAAACAGCAGATGATTGGCCAAGATTAAGTATCAGATCTCACGGCGTTTGTGGAGCATATGAAATCACTCTCGATGGTCTCATTTTCCCTTAATTGAATTAGAAGCTTTCCCAGCACAGACCGCTGGGATGGATGAGTGCTTTTTTGCCCTATAAGAGTGGAACAGATATGTACCCGAGGTGTTGGAGATAAACCCTCCAGCATAAAGCCAACATCTGATGGGACGGGGTCAGCCAGGTTCCCATGACATCACCTGTGAAATAATAGAGCCACTCTGAGCCAGACAGAGCCAGTTGAAAGGGGGCTGTTCCATCATGTTCCTGATGTCATGTCACTGGCTTTCCAGACTAATGTGACCAAGTAGTACAGTAATGATATCCGGAATTCCAATTTCGCAAATGCAAAAGAACATTTCTCCTGCAGCTACAATTACCGCCACATTATCATGTCAATTTCATCTCAGTTACGTGAGGCATTGATCAAATTACACAAAAATAGCAACCTTGGTATGAAAGTAAATATTATTGAATTGGGGAGGTTATTAAAGGAAAAGCAGAAAAAAGAAATCTCTGCTACCAAGAAACCAAGGGCAAATTAAATGATCATTTTAACAGTGAATACTACTGTATCATACCAGAATTTGACGGATTGTGTAATACAGTAATATGACTAACTCACTTGTTCCCCCAAATCTTTAAATGAAGAAACATGTTTGTACAGCTCTTAAACTAAATGATGTGCAGTCTGTAGTTGGCATTGTCTGTAGCAGCTCTGGTGCTGCATTTCACAGGACATTTATTGCATCAGACCCACAATTAAGTTCAGCTAAGCATCGGTCCAGAGGTGGGACCTGCAGCACTTTCTCAACCCTGTTCATCCCGAAGTTACATAAACCT
Organism: Clarias macrocephalus; assembly: GCA_011419295.1. Lineage (NCBI taxonomy): Eukaryota > Metazoa > Chordata > Actinopteri > Siluriformes > Clariidae > Clarias > Clarias macrocephalus. The sequence continues at coordinate 39,938 of JAAGKR010004081.1, forward strand.
ATTTTTGCTACAGCAAAAGCCCCTGTGCTGGAGGCAAAGCCTGCACCTTCAAAGCCATTGCCAGCCGTCTGCTTCTTCTGTTATGTATTTGCTCAGGATTGTAAACAGGGTCCAGCAGTTTCTGTTGTTTCTTTAGAAACGCAATCTGTCTGCCAATTATCAGAAGAATTACTGCACCTGGTCTGGCTACGATGGATTAAGAACAAATGAGAAATTAAAAAAGGATGGTCTATCAACAAACCAAGAGACAACATTGACAGGGAAGTGATCTAATTTCAGCGATAACCCAGTGACCCACTGCTGTGGAAACATGGGTAGGAAAAGGACAACTGGAGCGGATAAGACAAAGAGAGCGAGAGCACAGGCTGAAACTGAAGGTTGGCTCATCTGCATGCAGACACTGATGTGCTGCTCAAGATCTTTTCACTGTGGATCTGTGTCTTGATCAAGAAGTTGTGAATCTGAGACAAGGATGCAGATCAATTGATAAAGTGAGTGCAGGTCATGACACACTGAATAAAAAGAGATTAAGCAAATACACATTCTTCGAAAAAGAGCTCCTCAAGGGTTGTTTTGGTGTTTTAATTTTAACCTTCCTGATAATGGTTCTGGATCTTGCTTCCTTTTCTGAAAGGGAATTTTCTTTTTTAACATTCAACATTAATTATTTAAGCTGAGCTCCAGCAAAGATCTGGCTCGTCAAGTTAGCGCAAACACAACAATATTAGCATGAAGCTTTCAAACCTGATCTGATTAAGCATAAGATATATACCTCTATACTGTTGTTGATGAGTCAAACATATTGTGAGTCACAGTCACACAGACGATGGGTCATTTCAGAACACAAATTAACCTAATCTGTATGTCTTTGGACTGTGTGAGGAAACCAGAATACCCGGAGGAAACCCACCAAGCACGGGAAGAACATGCAAACTCCATGCTTACAAATCCGAGGCAGGAATTCCTCAGAAAACCCGGGTTCAATTTATTTATTTCAAACCTGCCTATCAGAATTTTCTAAGGTGGGCTGTTTTTAAATTTAGTAAACTGTGTGTGTGTGTGGGGGGGCAACTTTCTTTATATACAGATCACTGAATAATCAGAATCAGTATCAAAATGTTCAGAATCAGAATCAGAAAAATCTGAATGTACAAGGCGAAATGGAAGCGAGAGATCAGCTTGGCCCTAAAAGTGGCCTCAGTGCTTGCAGGCAAACAGCCGTGAACCTCAACTTTACTTTGTCAAATCCTCCCTGAGCTCATTACCGCCTTGTCCCCATTGTGTTAATTGAAGCCACAGTAACGATGTTCCTCACTGGCTCTATAAAAGCGGTAGACTTGTCATTTTCTCTCCCCAGCACTCCCTCAAGCAACACAGGTAATTGAATTGTGGTAGGGATCTCTGTAAGCTGGCTTGTTTTAATAACTTTGCTAGATGATGTTTAATAAGTGTGTCTTAAATGGTCTTTAGTCTGGCCAGGGAGGATGAGGAAAGGCAAATGTGCAAATACAAATGAAAAAAAAAAAAAGGAAGACATTTCTGCCTGCAATGTGGGACAAATGCAATCGTGACTCGTCTGACTGTCTTGGCGTACAGTTCATCTCCGGGACACTGAGCAAACTAGCACTGCAACTCATTTTAAGCAGTGACAATGACAGACGGCAACACACAGTCAACCAACCAACTGAGGATTTATGTATTTTGCCCTGTTCGTCTCATATGTGCTGACGTTTCTTTAAAAAAAAAAAAAAAAAAAAGGAAAGACTCTGTGTTTTATTTAAGCTTTGGTGTGTTCTTTACCTTTTTAGTGTGTTTTTAAGGCGACTATCTTCACAGAGTCAGAGGTGAGATCTGGGGTGTTTCTTGCCCATTGACACTGTTGAAAAGGGTCCACAGTGGCCAGGTGTCATAATCACCCATCTGCCCCAGCTTAGCCACTCTGAGGTGAAGAAAAACATTCTGAGGTGCTGAGGGGGAAACACAGCCCTTTGAAAACAAATACGAGGTGAAGTGTCGGCGTCTGGTCAAAATGCAACGGCGAGTTAACTTAAAGGCTTCAGGAATCATTGGCAAAGAACTTGAAAATGAAGAGAGCAAGAAAGTAATGAGGCAAGCAGGTAGAAATCAAAAGGGCAAAATAAACACAGATTATATAAATACAGAATGAAAGAAAGAAAGCAAAAAAGAAAGAGGATGGAGAGCTAATCAGACAGTAGGAATAATTACTGAAAATAAAGAAAGTAAAAATAGAGGGGCAGAAACAAAAGAAAGAAAAGAAAGAAAGAAGGAAAAAAGAAAGCTACACAGACAGACTGATAGCAAGAATAAAGGTAAGTGAGGAGTACAGGGGAACATGGGGTGGAGACACAGAAAGAAAGAAAGAAAGAAAGAAAGAAAGAAAGAAAGAAAGAAAGAAAGAAAGAAAGAAAGAAAGAAAGAAAGAAAGAAAGAAAGAAAGAAAGAAAGAAAGAAAGAAAGAAAGAAAAAGCGCTAGACATACAGGAAGAAAGAAAGAAAGAAAGAAAGAAAGAAAGAAAGAAAGAGAAAGCACTAGACATACAGGAAGGAAGGAAGGAAGGAAGGAAGGAAAGAGAGGTGGTCAAATGAATAGCAAAAATTGAAGGTAACCAAAAAAGAATAAAGAAAAAAGCAATAGTGGGCTACATACACAAATCAACATGGAAGGAAGGAAGAAAGGAGGGAGGGAGGGAGGAAGACAGACAGACAGACAGACAGACAGAAAGAAAGAAAGAAAGAAAGAAAGAAAGAAAGCAAGAAAGCAGAAGGAAAGAATCTTGACACAGACAGACAGAAGACAGACACTGGGTTGATCTGCAGTGTTTAGCTGCTGTGGTTGATGCTGGACGTCCAGACGTCCATTTGCATAATATTGTGTGTTGTCAGAAAAGTGACGGCTTGCGCAGGTAGTTATCTGAGGGATGCTTGTTTCCCGCCCGTCCGACCTGCCTCTGCTCTTCACGCTGCTGGACAGAAGGCATCCCCAAGCCCTGTGATTACTGTGTCAACGTCTTTACATGTCGCCCCAGAACGTGGCATACACATCTACATATACATATAAATGTAAATTTGCTCCCCCACATCGTCCGTGCACCTGCGTCGACAGCACTGACAGCTGGGATTGATTCAGAGCCTTCCCCTCTGAGACGTCCGAGAAATTAGTACTCCGGCTCCTCTTGACATCCAAGCTGATCTCTGGATGTGGCCAAGGGAGTAAACGTACAGAAAGTAAACTTCCATGTGTCTTTCCTTTTGTTTTTGTCAAGTTCTGTCCCAAGCAATGACTGGAATGCTTTATTCAGTCGTATATAATATAAATTCAGGAAATACAAAAAAAAAAAAAAAAGAATCCTATTTAGTCAATACATACAAATGATTGATTTGGAAGCAAAGAGACAAGCATTCACAGAGCATGCTCAGCATTGACACATCAGTAATGGATGTTTGGCCTGAACTAAACACCAGATGAGGCCTTGCTCTGTAAGGCAGTGGTGAAGAAAGAACTGATTTCCTCGTATTCCTTTTAGAAAACCAGTCCAACTTCCAGCCTGTTTGTACGATTGTTCCAACGACCAGTGTGCATATTTTTGGTTTCGCTCACTGAGCTGGGTGAGCATGCATCACACCCTTCATGCTGTGACTGGTCCTGGGGTAGGTGATGAGGTGACACTGGTGTCTGATAAGGTGATGCTGGATGATGACGCTCGTTCAGCAACACCCGCAGTGTGAGCTCCAGCAGCTTGTTCTGTTAGGCCTCTGACACCCACACCCACCAAACCACACTCACCTCTCAGCTCCATGGCCCTGGAGGGCTGGATGACATAAACCCAAATGGCACAAACACCAGTTCTGTTTTTACATCCCTAACTTGATTTGGTGATACTGTATATGTTCTGTATCTTATGATCATATTGTTAATGTGAATTCTGTAATGAGCGAGAGTGGGCAAGTCTGTATGATCCCAAAACTTTGTTCTAGAAGGTACAATTCTACAATAGTCAGGTGGGATTATTCGCTGAAGCAGGTTGGTGCTTCATAAACATTAAACATGCAACTGTGCAGATCTTTGAGTTTCCTGAACAGAGCTCAGAGCCTTGCTTCATGATACAGGGAGGAGCTTGGAAATCCAGGAGAGCGATCTTCCTAACCGAGAGAAATTAGATGGCATGGTTTGGGCAACTTACAACCATGTTGCCTGGTTGGCTCCCTTTAGAGCTGTCTCAGACATGCCCCATGGACCCCATGCAAACCCATGAGATCATAGATCATCTATCTGTCGCAGAGATCTGTGCTAACCTTCCTACCCACAACCATCACGAGGCGCAGCAGAAGTCATCACTACAAAGTGTAAATGGTATTAAATGGCATTTGGTGATCTAATTAACTACTGCACTAAATATGAATATTTTGTTTGTTTGTTTGTTTGCTGTCATCTAAGGTGTTGGGATATGCTAATTTAATGATTGTAAGACCCTTTATATAGATAAGATGGCATTCACTCCATGCAATTTGGTAGACTATCAATTCAGTTTATCTATGATGTCATTTTTGTTTTGGATTACAATTTACACAGACAGTGTGATTTAAATTAGAAAATGTTTAAGAGAACATGGAGCAATCAATCTAAGCAATCAGTCAATCGCTTGAGTTGTGCAACCCAAAGTAGATAAATCTGGGGAAGATGTTTAAGTTTAATGTTGTAGCCAGGAATAGTGCATCTATTATGGAAATAATGCATCATGAATGGAATAAGATGGTGCCAAGAAATCGTTTCAGACACTATACAAGGGGGTATACAATTTTTTTAGAATTGCACGCAACAAATCTGGCTGCTTTCGCCGTATGTCATCCCTCAGCCGCCTTAAAACCTGGCAGTAGAATTTTTGACAGTCTGGCCACTGGGGCCTGGCTTTTTTGGTCATGGAGATGATGGGCCTTTCCACTGTGAAGACTGTTGCTTTGTCTCAAGGTTGTACCCATACACCCAAGTCTCACCACCGGTAATGGTGGACGGCATGAAGGACGGATCATCCACGGCAAGCGGACGGAGATCTTGGCAGACTTCGACAAAATGTTCCTTCTTCTCCTGGGTCAGCAGCCTGGGGACAAACTTGGCAGCAACACTTTATATGTTCAAATCACACGTGAAGATTTTTCCGTGTGATACACCAACAATGGCAGCAATGTTGTGGATTGTTCTCTGATTATCATCATGCACAAGTTGCCAAATAGTTTCAGCATTTTCAGGGGATGAGCTCGTTGAAAGTCTTCCTGATCTCTCGTGATCTTTCACTGAAGCTCTTCCACACTTCAAGCAAGCATACCACTCAAAACAACTTGAATGAGTACTTGCAGCATTGCCATAAACATGCAGAATCATATGAAATGTTCACTCTTTCTTCTAACTTGCTGTACATGATGAAACAGCAGACATGGTAATGCACATGGACAGAATGATGTCTTTTGGCACACTGACTTATGAAGCCTTGCACCAACCATCTGTTAGCGTGTTACTAGTCTCAAAACTTTTTGATACCTCCCCATATCAATACTAAATGCCAGTTAAGGGTGTGTCCACCATAATGAACAGATCCCGTTCGATTCTGATTCATGCTTACTGAGTCTAATATGGACGCAAATGTTGTTTTCAGGGGGTCCTGTTCATTTTCTCAGTGACTGCTGAAGTCTCTGAAACTTATTGCTAGTTGCACTTCAAGTAGAAGACTACAACTTCCTGTAAAATTCAGAAATGGTAAGTGCTGCCTAGTGGCCTGTGAAAACCGAAGTAGTTTGAGCAGTTTTCTTTTCAGAAAGAATTTCAAATGAGCTCAGTTAATAACAGGATTTTTGGATTACACCCACAGCATCATTCTAAATTATTTCAATGGCAACTCCTCATCCAATTAAATGAGGACAGAGCATAAACATCCAGGAGGGCTAGTCGCGTTTGAAATTAGATACCTATTTGGTCTAATGCAACTCTCTATTAAATATAGTACATTGAAAATGAGAGCAGCACCTTCCTGCTGCACGGGATGGATAACACCCTACCCCAAATGACCAGACTAGCCGTCAAATGTAACCTGATTACCCATAAAGCCATTTTTGACTTATTAACAGTGTTAATCCAAAAGTTTCCTACACTAAACATAACAATGAATTCATAAACACTCTAATAACAATGTAGCTGCTTCTACTGCAGCCAGTGTGACCATCCCACAGTGACCATTTTTGAATGCACAGTGGGAAATGCTTTTAGTGTGAGCAGATAGTACCCAAGAGGTTCAGTGACTGATGTTCTCCACCATTAGGTTCACTGCCAGAGCCTCACCCTCAGAAGAAGAACACAAGTATCTGACCATTTCCCACAATCCAATCAGCCTCAGACAGAGCCATCAGAGTTACTGCTGGGATGTGCAGAGAGTGATTATCCTGACCTCAAGAAGTGAGGGTCACCGTGTGTGCCAGAGAGAGAGCGAGACAGGAGGTGAACCTAGTTTGGCCTTATCTGCCACCAGTTGAGACCCCCATGTTAGTTTATACGTAATTGCTTTGGAATTGCAGCCACTTATGAAGTGACACCACAACAGCCATAAAAAGCGGTCCTCTGTTCCGAGTGGATAAGGGTGCAGTGTGTGGCTCACTGGACCCTGACCTGCTTCTTTTCTAAGAGCAAGGCAGCCAAGGGCCGGCCCAACATCAGCTACGATGATGACTTCTGACATGTCGCAAATCGCCCACGACTGACCCCTGGCTGGGATGAGCTTTGAAGAGAGTTTGCAGGCAGATGTCTGTATCATTAAGTCCTTTGGGAAGGGGGAGGAGGTAAGCTAACAGTCTTTCACACACTCAGACACACACACACACACACACACACACACACACACACACACACACACACACACACACACACACACACACACACACACACACACACACACATCATTCCCTATTCTTTCTCTCTCACACACTTCCCCTCACCTAGTGGTGTCACTTTTGTCACCAGATTTCTCTTATGAAATATTACAATCCTATGTTGGACTCTGCAACAACCACTGTTGTTCTCTAAACACAATTTTTAATAACAAATATTAATTAAACGTAATCCTTGTTAAAGGCAAAAGTTTATATAATTCTCAGCGTTTTAACAGTTTTGTAACAATCCTAATATTGTTTTCATAGAAATAACAACAATTCAATAAATTCACAATCAATGATATTCCACACATGCATTGCTTAGAGCAGTTTGGTAAAATTCGATTTATGCATTTTAGATTTTTAAAATATGTTCTACATCAACATTTTTTTTTATTGATATGCTACAACAGTAGCATTCTATCCATGATTCAACATGTTTTAAAGAAAGCCTGGTCTATAAAGATAGAATCTGAGTATAAAACATGAGGCGGTGATAGAAAGCAGTGGGTCACAGTGACAGATGGCAGCTGACTTGTGTCCAGGAGTAGGAGAGAGTGAAGTCTAAATTCATACTCCCTTCCCACCTTTGATATTCAAGAGGATTACACCTTGTGTTCAAATAAAAGCAGGACAGAATGGCGAAATAAAAGGCGACACAACACAAAATGGAATTAGAGGCTGCTTAAAAGACTTCTTCATTTATTGTTAACTCCTTCCAGTTCATTAAGCTTAATCCTTATTCGGGTGTAAGGATGGCAGGTCTGAATGGGGCGGCCCTGACCGAGGGGACATGTGCGTCTATTGTGATTCTGCAGGGTTAATCCTATGCCTGTAGCAGGGGGGCTGTTCTGTGCAAGAGGACACTCTGGGGTCCAGCACTCCCTCAGGGCCCTGGCAGACTGGGGCCCCTGGGTCCCCCAGTCAGGCGTGCGGTGACAAGCGTGAAGCAGCAGCTTTTGTTAATCAATCTGCCAGGCCTGCCCCAGCCGGACACACGCAGGGTCATACACAGCCACAGTAATACAGATGTAAATGCCAATAAGGCCTCGTAATCAAGACACAAGAGGAAAAAATTGACTTTTTACAAGGTATAAAGCAAATGGCTCTCCCTGAAGAGCTTGCCCCTTCGGACCAGGGCATTGTCCAAAAGCCAAAATCAAACACAAACACTAGCGTCATTCCCAGACACCCCGCCAGAAAACCTTTAAAACACCAGATGAAGTCCATATCAGAGAATAGACATCAGCTGACCTAGTCTAGCATACAGATAGGCTGGAGGGCAAATAGGTCAGAATGACAATCGGTTAGAAAGGTCATGGGGACAAATAAACACAAGTTGTATTTATAGGTCACACGGAAAATCTCAACAGAATTATATCAATAACAAACGTGGAGGCAAAAGACAGTAATGATGTGGTGTTCTAGTTGTTCTATTTGTATCAGTATTGTACTGTACTTCTGTATGTGTAAGGCACTATAGTAATAAAAAAGTATTATATATATATTTGGATATTCAAAATTATCAGCACACATTTGGAATCTTCAGAATGAATTTAAAGGTAAAAACTGTAATAAATAAATAAATAAAGAAATAAATATTATATATAATTTGCATTAGTCATTTATTCAAACAATTGTATTTCATAATTAAACAATTTTATTTTCAGATTTAATACATTTTTAATACATTTATTCATATAATACAAAGTCTGAGTTATTCAAACAAGTTTACACTGTGATCAAAGGTACCTTCTGAAAATAATTTCAGAAGATGATGTCTGGATTCAATTCACAATTTAGTTTTTTTTTTTAGGGGTTTTTTTTTTTTTTTTTTTTTTTGGTCAAATGTTTGTGAAATCAATTGTGGAGTGAAGTGTCTACCCATATAATTTACAACAAAAAAAAACTATTTACTATTTACTGCTATTAACTTTTTTCATTACCTTCTTCTTTGTAAAAATTTAGCTATACCAAGAGAGCTATCAGGCAGAAAATAAAAATAAAAAATAAGAATAATAAAAAATAAATAAAATAAAATAAAAATTGCTTGAATATTTACCTATTGCTCTAATTTATGGTTACTGAAATTCTCACTATGTAACTGTTATTGGATTTAGTACATCAACTATTTGAGTTGATAAACTCATCTCTTTAAGAAAGAAAAAAGTATTCATTGATTTATTCAGTTTTTTACGCTTAATATCAGGCAGTCCTGGGCACCGAAGTCCTCTGAATGATGAGGCATAAACAGGGCAACAAGAACAATGGCCTGAGATTAGCAGCTATTACTCTATTGCATTGCTGCTACGTGCATATTAAGAATGTCGTTTAGTGCCATTTAGCAAGACAGAAATCCCAAGTTCTAAATTGGAAATTCATTCCCCCAGGTAATTTCAATATGAGAAACTTGAAATGCATTTGATCTGACCTAATTTCAATTAATTAGATGGGATGACTGTTTGGGGAGACCCAGAGGGTCGCTAATGTGGGCCGAGGGGCCAAAAGGAACACATGGAAAAGTATGAAAGTGCCATCAATAAACTGCTGGAGACTAATTATTCCATAAATCGGTTTCCCAAAGTCTCGACACTTTAACACAAGTCTGCAGCCTAATTACTGGTCACAGCATCTATTACTAACCTCCCAGCCCACGGTGGTTATACCTCTCAGAGTATTAATGACTGTTCCACTGGCTGCTATTACAGCCCCCTGAGTGTGAATGAGCCTGTGTGTGTGTGTGTGTGTGTGTGTGTGTGTGTGTGTGTGTGTGTGTGTGTGTGTGTGTGTGTGTGTGTGTGTGTGTGTGTGTGTGTGTGTGTGTGTGTGTGTGTGTGTGTGTGTGTGTGTGTGTGTGTCAGTGGTACTGTGGATAAAATTTAGCACAAGTCATGTACATATAAACCTTTGGCCTGTTTATGAGAGGATGGTAATAGGTTATATTCATCCACTTAACCTGCGGCGAGTGCAGTACTAACGATGTGCAATGTATTTGAATTGAAAACACAAGAAATACTGTCTGGTCATTTTTCCCATAAAAATGAAACCTACATAAAATAATTTTAACTAACGTATGAGGGTAAGAGAGGTGCAGTGGTGATATTATTTTTTGGAAGGAGATGAGACGAAAAAGAGGAAAGCGAGATTATAAGGGAAGATGAGATGAGAGGCAAAGAGGAAACGATCAGGTCTCTGCCTACCTCTGGCTGGGCATCTCTCCAGCACCCTGCTGAATGTGCTTAATTGGCAGACCCGTGTGAATAGGCAGCTGTCCTGGCCGCTGGGCTCTAAAGGCAGGAGCAGCGTCGAGAGGCTGCTGGAGCGGCTCTCTCTATTCTTCTGTTCTCAAAAGCTCCCTCTCGCCTCTCTGAGCTTGGGCCTGCACTGCAAAATAAAAACCTATCTAATCACTGCAGATTATCTGCCTCTAATGGTCACCCACGAGTGGGCTCGCTTCCCCTCCATGAGCCAAGAGGGAGGGTGAGACATACAGATCAACAAATAAAGCCAATGGCTTACCGCAGCAGGGCGTCCACTGTGATGACACTTAAGAGCCAGGGCTGGAAATGAATCCATGTACTGAACTCCCAGACACCAGCACAGACTGCAAAAAGAGCCACAGGCACACAAATATGATTAAACCGCAACCAGCGCAAGCGGTTATTATTATATACCCTCTCCTTGTGTTTAAGCAGGCTAGAGTTCAGCTTTAGTAATCGTTACACGTTGCCATTAAAGGGCAGAGAAGTTACACCAGCAGATGACAGGACAAATATTCAGCATTAATTCAAATACGATCGAGCAGTCCCGTCACATTTCTCAATCGCAGGCGCATTCGAGATCCTCTTCGTCGTCATTCATCCCTTATAATGCCTGGCCTAGGGTCTGTTCGCAGAGCACAAGTTCAGGCTGCACTGTTTTACCTCCTGGAGTTTCCATTATCTCTGTACCATTCTCTAAAATGGAGGTCATATCAGGTGCTATTTCCACAACCTGCTCCTCCAAATGCACCATTTCTACTCACCCCCCCCCCCCCCCCCCCACACACACACAAAATGACACACACATTATGCTTTAAAAGAGGAGCTGATCTGAAACACAGCTTAGACACTCCACTGGGACTTACAAGAAAGAAAAAGAGAGAGAGAGAAAATAAAAACAATAAAAATACATAAAAAGCATCAACACTGAAGAGAACTGTTGTTCCAGTTCATTCAGGACAGAGATGAGAGTGGAAACTTTCAGCCTGCTTTCTGGTCTTCAAGTTGATATTAATGTGGAGGGATATTAAACATAGAAACTGCAGTTTGGGACAGACAGAGAGGCAGATCTGCAGACACTGATATTAAATAAGCAATAATTGGAAGACAAAATCAATACAGTGTATTATTACAAAAGATTTAAAGCAGCAATAGAATAATGCGTGCTTATAATAATAATAATAATAATAATAATAATAATAATAATAATAATAATAATAATAATAATGAATTAGCAAATGAACTAATGATGAAAAAGCATTCACACAGAGGTGGGAATCAAACCTGGAGGTCCAAGGCAACAGTGCTAACCACTAGGCCACCATGCCGCCAACAAACAAACAAACAAACAAAATAAATAAATAAATAAATAAATAAAGCCAAAACTCTGGCTTCGCATGAAATTCCGCCCTTTTTAAGAAGAAATGATATGATAACTGATGACAGTTATTTGACAGATTACTGTCTTTTGAATTATTCGACTGTTGGAAAGTTTCTCATTTTAACTACATGAATCAGAAGGTATTAATATTGAAATGAATATTTTAATCATGAAAAGCATTCTGTATCTGACAGTTAATGATGTAATCTGTTACACTATTGATTCTACAGAATTTCTAATTGTGTAAAAAAAAAAATCTAAAATTGAAATGTTTCTGTAATGGCATTGATTTGAGGTACAGTTTCTCATATTTGGAGTATTTTATCATAAACAGCATGTTCAATCTCTCATGCCTGCTACAGCAGATGCAGAGTAGTGGGTCAGGGAGCTGCCGCATGGCAAAATACCTGCCTCTGAAACCAGTACAAAAGGCAACAGCTGTTTATTACCTTCTGCAACTGTGTATGACTGTGGTGGCAAAAGACTGATAAAAGCATAGCGGCAGATTTGAGACTGATGCTTCCTTTTCCTGCCATCTGGATAATTAATCGTTCGATATCATAAAAATAATGGGCACTGTCTCACAATGGCCCACTTCTACAAAACGAGACGGTATGTTCGCTCATCTGTTTACTCTTACGCTGCCTTTTTATTTGTGTGCAATCCGAGGACTCGTCGTGATGATTACGGACGGAGCATTATGGGGGGAATTAAGCATCGCGTGCGGTGGGAGATGATCAATGGGCCACTCTAATCTGTCATTTAGGCTTCATTCACCTCAGCTATACAGATGCTGCATACTCACATGGCAGAGCTGAGGGGGTGCTTCACTATCGTGCTAGCTTTCGCACATCTGTGACACACACACACGCACAAGCGCTCATACACGCTTGACAATAAGAAGATATAAAGCTCCACTTTATGCTACCTGTGCTGTACAAAGAACATAGCACCTTCCATCATCAGCAAAAAAATAAATTCCTTCCTTGCCATTTGGCAGGGAGAGCTGTCTATTGAAAAGGACTCTCAGTGTTCGTTCTGTCTCGCTCACCGTCTTCCCGTGCATTATGTAGATAACCCGGGCTGATATATATCCCGAGTGGGTCACCCAGAGGTCGCAATCACACACTGTGACAGAAGCAGCCAATCCCAGTAAATCAGCAGAAGGAGGAGGGGGGGGGGAGACCCCCCGCAGGGTGTCCTCAATGTGCCTGTAAGACAATCGTGTAGACCAGGGGGTGGCATGAAAGTACCTGCGAGAGACCGTGAGAGGAGCACAGGGATGGCCTTTGATCACTAGGGAGAGAAATCGGGGAGGAAGGGAAGCAACGATGTATCCGCTCGTCAAGCGACGCATGCGAAGAGATAATGAGGTGCTCTCGGGCAATGTCGTGGAAACAGAACAAGACTCATCAGGAACCAAATAAAAGGCTGGTTGTTGAACTCAGGATCACCCAACCTTGCCATTCGCAACAACTTAACTTCCATCTATATTTGGTACAAGCAAGCAAAACATCAAGACTGTATGACTCACTAAGAAAGACATTTCCAGGGCTACACTGTCTTCATTTAATCTCCAAAGGTGTGATGAAGAAACCGTTATGAACACAAAGGCAGCAATTAAGCTCTGCAACTCAGGTGCAGTTAAGATTAAATTGAAACGTCTGAGGAGGAAGTCTCTCATTCCCACTTTGCCCAGCGACCTTCCACATTCATTCCAGCCTTAATGAAAATCTCTGATGACTGATAGATGGAGCTCACGTATCTACATGCCATCACCTCCTGATAGGGGAAGCTGAAGGACAGCACTAGAGACTATTACCCTAGTCTGAGCACCCGCGTTAGAAAAGTCATGAGGAACGAGTCAGTAACTCCGTGGGCATGGCTGCATTAACACAAGGTTAGAAAATGACACGGAGTCCCAAGAACTAGGGCATGTCACACCCGCCACCCATGCGACACCTGGAGAATGGGCGCACAGGATAGGGAGCGATATCGGATTCAATTAATTCAATAAACACCCAATACGCAGGGTGACAACGGACCCAATTACCTGCAGGAGAAGGGTACGGCACCGGCTGAGTGCGGAGCTAGAACACTGTGAGAGGGAAAGGGGAATGGGATGTGCTCGTTCAGAAGAAATACACAAGTACAATCTTGGCACTTTCAACAGTTCACTGCAGGTTTAGGGAAGTGCGACAGATTACACACAGTAGATAACAGTACACAGGACAATCTCCGGCACTGAATGAACGCCTACCATGTCCAACTGGACACATGTGCACACTGGATGAGTTTATTTAACACTGAGCATTTGGAGAAAAGTTTGGATTAATGATTTTAAACAGGCAAATGCAATTAGAAAAGGGTGCTATGCTGAGATATTACAGTTGAAATGCTTGTCACTAGGATTTGTATTTGTACTCAGAGGACCGTAAGTATAAAGCAGGATTATTGAGGTACGTACAGTAACTGAAGCTTAAGGACCAATGCTGCACATTTGACCTGCTTGACAGCACACCAGAAAGTGTTGGCTTAATAATTTGACCTTGATTTGACTGTGTATCACTGGCTGCTTTATTGGCAATTCCCGGTATTAAAAGTAAAATTTAACAAGTGCACCACTTTATATACTGTAACTCACATCCACACTTTCGCAGAGATACATGGTCCAGAGTGACATTCCAAGCAAAGTTGTTTGCAGCCTTCCAGTAGTTTCTGTTCGGACAATTATATAATATAAAACATTGATGACTTTCAATTAGCATTTAAATAGCTGTGTAGTTTGGTTTTAATGCTTTTGTATATATTTTTTATATTGTAATTTACTTTACATCTACACTAGTAGCTTATCTAAACATTTCACAGTAATGACAAATTGTAACTGTTTTTTTACAATGTGTCATATTATTATTATTATTATTATTATTATTATTATTATTATTATTATTATTGCAATCCATGAACTGAATTTAAACTTTGCTAGCACTACAGACAATTTTATAGTCAAGAGATGATCTACTCACTCTCTTTGCCACTTATCCTGTATAGGGGCTAGGGGATGCATGCAGGGCATTAGGCAGGATACACCCTGGACGGCAATCAATTGCAGTGCACATACACACACACACACACACACACACACACACACACACACACACACACACACAAAGACACACACACACTCACGCGCTATGGGGAATTTGGGATTGCTAATTAACCTACTCCACATTTCTTTGGACTGTGGGATGGAACAACACTACCTGGACGAAACCCACCAAGCATGGGCAGAACATGGAAACTCCGCGCACACAGACCCCGCGGAAGGAAATGAACCCTTGACCCTGGAGGCGCGAAAAAAACACGCTCCATTGAGATGATCTACTAGAAATCAAAACAACATAATCTACACCATCTAAATAAAGTGAAAGAGAAAAGCTAACATTATTGGTAGAGTATGGTGTGTTTTTTTTTTTTTTTTTTTTTTTTACTTATTGAGGTTTGGATTAAACCAATTCAACTTAACTCAACTCAAGCGACCAGTCAAGCCAGCTAGTAACTACAGGAACTAAATTAGAAAGATTACATAATTTAAGTGATTTTTACCACTGTTTACTACCAAAGACACAAACCACTCATCATCTATACCACTTTATCCTGTGTACGTTGCGTGGGGCCTGGAGTGTATCCCAGGAGACTTAGGGCACGAGGCAGGGTACACCCTGGACGAGGGGGGCCAATCCATTGCAGGGTACACACACACACACACACACACACACACACACACACACACACACACACACACACACACACACACACACACACACTTTGGACTGTGGGAGGAAACAAGAGTATCCGGAATAAACTCAAAAAGCACTGGTAGAACATGCAAGCTCCAAGGAATCAAACCTGGAGGTGCAAGGCAACAGTGCTAACCACTATGCCACCGTGCCGCCAACAAACAAACAAACAAACAAACAAATAAACAAATAAATAAAGCCAAAGCTCTGGCTATCATATCAACTACTTTTTAAGAAGTAGTTGATATGATAACTGATGACAGTTACCTGACAGATTACTGTCTATTGAATTATTTGAGTGTTGGAAAGATTCTCAAACAACAAATCATGTAAACACATACAATACTGTATGTCCACAAGGCAGTAGTTTTTGTTGTTGTTGTTGTTGTTGTTGTTGTTGTTGTTGTTGTTGTTGTTGTTGTTGTTGTTGTTGTTGTTGTTTATTTGATTGCTGTAACTGGACAGATAACTTCTTCATGCCATGTACTCTGCTGCCCCTTGTGGCTAAAGAAGTAAAATCTCAGTTTGTTCTCTTTTTTTTTTTCAAACTGGGAAAGTGTTTCCACCTTCTTTTAACCAGACCAGTGTGAACCTGTCGTTTTGATACAGAAAACAAACAAACAGCTATGTAATGCATCCAGAGTGACAGTGAGAGGGAGGAAAAAGGCAGGGGGGGGGGGTATGCGGAGGGGCTGTTGAACTTCTGTTCTGAAGGCTTGATCTTATGCCCTACACAACAGGTGTTTCAGTAGATCCAGAAAACCTGTTTCAGCCTGATTTCTCATTGCAAAAGTTAACATGGGAATCATTTACAACCCTTTATGTACTGGATTATTATTTCATATAATGCATTTTCTAATATTATAAAATGATTAAAACCAATTGACTTTGCTTACTAAATGGTGGCAATAGATGACACATCATCACATCAGAATTGCACACCCACTCACACACGCACGTATGCACACACACGTGCATGTATACATGCACACACACACACACACACACACACACACACACACACACACACACACACACACACACACACACACACACACACACTTTGCATATGCACATCCTTGGCTAGGACTCATCATGTGGCAAGTCTGAGGGCCTAATCCTAAACTGGAGCAGAGTGAATGTGGGTTTGATTTCCAGTGCTGGAGAGCACACAGAGCTTCTTGTAATTAGGAGGAGAATTTGTCATGCTCTCCGGCGCGGCGGATGAGAGTCGGTGAATAGCAATCTCACCACTGTTTACCCAGGGAGCGGCTGGCGCTGCCGCACGTTCCTCCAGCTACACCGAGATTAATATTTGATGCCGGGAGAGAGAATGTGTGCCCGGCTCCTGTTTATTTAGGATATTGTGAAAATACTAAGAAATTTGCAATTTTATTGGCTTTTCCAAGCCGGTGCTTTGGTAAGGAGGCATGGGTGAGAGAGCAGAGGTAGGCTTGTCTTGGCTGGGTGGTGAACTTTAACCTCTGTCCTGGTCCTGGTGGGTTAGGAGATATGAAGGTTCAGCAGTGCACGGCTCCGTGCAGCCAAAATCAAACTTCTACTGCAAACACAGCTGTAGGAAGTAGCACTGGCAAAATTTCTTTCACAAGCATCTGAGTACCGAGGAGGCTTATAAGTGAAATGATCATTAATTTAAAATAACTTAGAATTCATCATGACATGATATTTAAATACGTCAGAATAAATGTACATGAGTAAGGAAATGTCAAGAAAAAAATATTTGATTTTTAGAAAAGCCAACGTAGCTGTAATTTTTTATCACGTTTTAACAGGAATCCATTCAATTTTCTCTTCGCTTCTGTAAAATCTGATCAGAACTGGAAGAGGAATAAAAACACAGACAGTTTTTTTGTGTTCCTTAATGTTTTTAAGTAATTGGGGTTAAGACAATGGAAAATGTCAGTTCTCTGAAAAACAAGTGGAGAATTTAAAAAAATCAAATGGGAAACATGTTGGAATACTTCAGTGCTTATTATTATCATGCTTCCAACACAAATGTATTTATTGTGCTCAGAGCTAATTATTTCTAATGTATGAATGAGGTCATGATAAAGCTAATGACTGTAGTATAATACCTAACTTGCAGATATCTTTTTAAAAAATTGTTATTATTTTTACATTTAAAGCAATTCTAACATGTTATTGAAGAGTATTTAAACATTGAGGCTAAAATTCCTGAACATTATGTAAAGATATTATATATCACTATAGAAATTTATTATTATTATTATTATTATTATTATTATTATTATTATTATTATTATTATTATTATTAGATTTGGAAAATTACAGTACAGATTTATTTATTTATTCATTTATTTATTGTGTTGATGTCCATGTATTTTAAAGGGAAATGAGATGAACTCCTAATTATTACCATAGGTTTACTGTTGTTACTTTGATCTTTGAGTGAGATCCTTAAATAAAGTACATGTTTGACATTGTATCTTTTAAATGCTCCTAAGATAACAAGGTGGTAGTTTGCAATTTAGTTAAGATCATACATTGTATATTCTGTAAATTTTTATTTATTTATTTAATTTAAATTTGAGATGTTGTGTATCAGGTGAATGAATGTATCAGGTGAATAAACAATGTTTTAAATGTTTAGAGTTTTGTATAATTTATCCATAATAATATACCAATGATTCACAAATTTACCCATAATGATGGTTGAGGCTCAAGAAAAAAATATGCTAGATACAAATTCAAAACTTTTGACATAAGCATATTAAAAGTTTTCAAAGACGTAGTTATGCAGTGCTTATGAATGTCTTATGAAGGATCAGTCTTATAAATGTCTTATGAAGGATCAATCTTATGAATGTCTTATGAAGGATGAGTCTGCCCCAAAAACATGTTCCCTATTCCTTTAAGTATCACATTAAGATCATGTATAAATAAAATAAATCAGGCTTTTTATTTCCTCGCAATAACCATACAGACAGTCAGATATGTGCAGAAACAGTAAATACATACAGGCTCATCACTAACTTTATGAGCTCTCCTGGCAGCTGTGATTAATGTATTTATGACCACCAACTTATCCTTACATGGCCCTTAGTCTATAGAGTGTACATTAGATTTCACAACCAGTCCTCACACACAGTGGATGCAAGAAGCCTTGAAGACATAAAGAGAGTACTACTGCTCTAGAAATTAGCCACTGAACCATGGGTATGTGTAGGTCACTGGCATTTTCAAGAAGCTCAATGCAGCAAGAACATGACAGAAATAGAAGTCTGGGATGAAGGAAGAGAGGCTGTGCTGGTTTGGGCTGCAATACTTAAAAAAAATAAATAAATAAAAAACACTTCCACCGAAAAACGTGCTGAGATGAAAAAACATAGAAGAAGCACCCGTGTGTGTCTTGTCCAGTTATTAGTATCCCAATACACAGGAAGGGGAGGTGGCACAGCAGTCATGCTTTTTTTGTGTTGCAAGTATGCATATAATTTATTGTGGGGAACACAATTTACACGGGCAGTCAATGCCTGTTTTATAGCAGCACAAAAAGATGTATGAAGTGAAGCATATAATGGTTGAAAGCAGCAGGCACAAATACATTCTAAATCTTTCAAATATGCGGCATGAAAAAAAATGTAACCAAGAAATATAAAAGAGATTAATTTTTCCATGTTATATATATAGTTTTATTTTTATTTATTTTTTTATTTACAAATCTAATCAGAGAAATTTGCCAGGGAACGTGGCTGGGATGTGTAAAACAGCACGCAGCCTGAGGGGCGTCTGCCTCCAGCACGGTCTGCCCTGCACAGCAATCGGCCGTCGATTTGAAATGGTAATTTACAGGCAATATTAGGAAGAAGGAACAAGGATAGTTAAATGGGCAATGAAAACCTCTGAAATGACGCCTTTTATCCCGGAGCGCAATGATGGAACCAGTCTTCACTGAGTGTTTTTCAAACGACATTCCCGCATTGCACACTTGAGAGAAATGCACGGCCACCTCATCTTCGAGCACATTATGGCCTGGAGAGGGGAGGCGGCTGCCAGCCACGCTATGTCTGCCTTTCAACACTTTATCTCCAGCCACAATAGAGCCAGCACAAAAGGGTTATGGCTGCCTGACAATGACCTGGGACCAATTCCACTCTGATAAATTTGAGATAAAATGGCTCCAGCCCTCTAAGGTTAACTACAATGACAGTAGAACCTGAGACAAGGTTGAGATCGTGTGCTCAATGTATGTACAGTTTTTCTTTCTTTTGTATATATTGTATCTTAGATGTAATAAAACCATATGTAAACTTTACTGCTTCTCAGAAGAAAAGAAGGCATTCGACGAAGTTTTGTCACAAATATGTCCTGAAGTGATATTGGGAAGGCCTTGGCTGTAAAACATTTACAACGTACATATAAAAACACAAGAAAATGAGGACATGGAATAAATCCTAAGGTGCATCACCAACTCAGAACCGAGAAAGATCCTGTCCTTGCATTGTATTAACTGACAGTTTAACAGTCAATAACTGGTGTTGAGGGTCTAACCCCAGGAAAAAGAATCGTACGGTAATCGTATTAATCGCACATTTGGGAATGGGGTTTTAAATGAATCACTGTTGACAACAATAAAGCAAGAAGAGCAGGTTAGCACTAGACAAGATGAGGTCATCATGTACATTCCATAAAGCTGGACACTTCTCAATGGTCGTGGGGTGTCGATACCAGTCAGGACCACAATGCCTCCTCAGGGAGCCGTTATGAGATCAAGGTAAGATATAAGCACTGTGTTGTGCAGACCTGACTCCACTCTGATGAGATGGGGAAAGGGTCAAAGTGAACATGAGCATCATCTGAGAACAGCAGAGATCACCTGGAGATCTCATAGGGATCTGGAATCTTCCTTCTTAATATTTGCATTGAGAAATAAAGAGGGATGATTTCTCTAAAGAACGGTTGATTTAAAAAGTATTATTTTGATTTGTTCGGAATAAAAAGGATATTTTTATGTTCCCGCTCCTGCATGCCGCTCTCTGTGTTTAATTGGAAATTAGTGAAAAAAGCGGTTTATAACATTGTTTACATATGATTGCTAACACTATTCATAATGTATAAATAAAACCAAATGTTGCATTAAACCACCAACATGTTTAACATTTGAAGCAGATCCTTCTACTTTTGTACTGTGATATGTTGCTTGCAGAATCATAGGAAAAATACATTCGTAACTGATTTTTCTGTCATCATCTCATCATAAAAAAACTATATATTTAACACCATATACAGTTTTTAACATTTATATTTATATTTCTATAACAAGGCTTGCAGGAAGTGATGAAATCTGGACAGGAACTGCGGAAAATGTTTAGGCTCAGGCATCAATTTGTTGATGGAAAATAATATTATTAAAAATTCAAGTAAAAAACATTTTACTGTGGAACAAATGAAAATAATTTTGTTTGCGGTTTTGTTTAGGTTCTGTAAACACGGTTGCTCATTTTTGGTTGCCTTGCCTACAAATTGGTCTTTAATAAAAAAAATTTTACTCCATATTTCTGTTGGAAGCTTATACTGTATTATGTTAAGGAAGTACAGTTTGAACTTTGGTGTATACATTGGTGTATATAATACATTAGTATAATAATATGTGTGTTATGTATACTCTTTTGCAAATGATACATGTACTGTATATGGAATGTAACTATTGCAGATGGATGTGTGGGTTACAAACAGACTTTTATTAATTGCATATGTGTGTGTGTGTGTGTGTGTGTGTGTGTGTGTGTGTGTGTGTGTGTGTGTGTGTGTGTGTGTGTGTGTGTGTGTGTGTGTGTGTGAAAAATATTTGAGGGTTTGAGGGACGTATGATGAGGATTAGGACATGTAAAAACTTCTGAACAAATTTGTATGGGGTTTCCACAGGTGTATTTGACCAACATAGGCTTTGTTTCATTGCAGTCAGCCCAGGGAAGAGAAGATAAGCTACTTTTTTGGAAGTTTGGAAATTTTAATGGAAAACATGGATTTTTAGTCATAGTTTCAAAATTCAACAGATACTTTTTTGAAATGTGCTTATGAGTATGTAATTAAATTCCACAAGAACGAAGTCACAAGTACATCTAGTGTATGCCTTGGTTTGTGTTAAACTTGACAGTTTTGACAGTGTTTTATGGAGGAATGTAACCACACCTGTTTGAACTCATCTCCAAGTGTAACTACCTGAGAGAGAAAGATATCTAATCTATTCTAACTGTCTGGAAACCCTTACAGTATGTCCAGTGAAACCTTGGATCGCAAGTTACTTGGTCTGCATTTGTTTTGCAAGATGAGCAAAAATTTGTAATAAATTTGAACTTAATAAACGAGCGAGGTCTAGGTAGACGAGTAGTATGCATGCACTTTGTCTGCCGAGTGTCACACGATCACAACTGAGCCAATGGTTCTTCTCTCTTGCGCGCTACGGGATTATGGGTAATCATCTCCCAGTGCACGTGCGTCACTCGTATCGTCAACATCCATGCTTTACATGTTTATGTGTGCATGCATATAAAGCAAAAGCAAGTTGCATTAAAGAGGTTCCTTGTTGAAGATCCAATTTCTAGAGACTCTTTGTCAGAAATCCATGAATCCGTTAGTGTGTGTCATTAGAGAGATACCCTGGGTTAATTCCAGATTCATTTGTTTTTTTGTTTTATATGAATATTTTCGGGCTCCGAAACAAATCATCAGAGTTTCCATTATTTCTTATGGGAAAATTCGCTTCCGGAACAAATTATGCTTGTAATCCAAGGTACCACTGTACTCTAAACTAAAGTTGATGCATACATATTTTAATAAAATACAGTACACTGCCTGGACAAAAAAAGTTCACACACACTAAGATTTCAGGGAAAAATCTCCATATACATGATACCCTGATTAGTCAGTACATTCAGGTCATTAGCTGACTTCATTTTATTGCCACATAACATTGCTGAGACTAGACCTGACCAACTGAAGCAACACCAGATCATAAGCGACTGATGCACCAATCTTTCCGGAGCACTTTACCTTTTGCCATTCTTCCAAAGTCCAATCTTTATGATCCCTAGCAAATTGAAGCCTTTTTTTTCTGATTATACTCACTAGCATATGTGTTTCTTATGGCTACACAGCTGTTTAGTTCTCATCACATATGTGTATAAAAAGCTCTTACATTCACTATTAAACATATCTGTGGTTTTTACTGTTGTTATTCTGACCACATTTTTTCCACAAAGTTAATTCAGAACTATCCTTAAAGGTTTTGATGATGTGTTGAAGAGATCTTAAGACAGTTCCAGTAATTTTAAACTGTTAGTTGTTTTCTCTGCTTAAGACATAATAATTTGACCACCAGAAAGTGTATATGATTTTATACTATAGCAATGCTGAATTCTAGAGTTTGAGAAGTTAAAGTGTTATGGTAAAGTTTTTTACATACAAAAAGTCTTATTTATTATTTTGAAAAGCAGTCTATAGTGTCAGTGTTTGTAATAATAAAAATTCTATAGAAATACTGAATATGAATTCTTCAGGACATTGTCTTTCTCACTATAATGAGACATTACCATTTTGTATCACCTCCAAAAAAGAGAAAAAACAGTCCCAACACTGACCCCAATCATTAAACCCAAAATCATTAGACCAATATTGTGTGGGTTTCACTTGTATTGCTGGGGGGAGACGGGGTCTCTGGGATTGTGCTGTCTTGACTGTCACTGCTTTGATTGTGGGCTGTGATCTCCGTGGTTCGAATGTGCTTTTCCGTTGCATTCCACGGATGCTCAATCTAATCGAGATCTGGGGAATTTGGAGGGTGGATAAACAACCTTGAACTCTTTGTCTGTTAAGCCCCATTAACAGGAAGCTGTGATGCACTGAGTGTTCTGATACCTTTCTACAATGACCAGCACTGACTTTTTTATCAACTTTTTTGTGTGTTAGTTGTTTAGTGGATGTTCTACAATATTAAAAGTAACCACAAATGTGTAAAAACTACAACGTAAAAATGTTAGCATTGGCAGAAGTTTGTGGGATAAGTGAAATAAAACACTTGCTCTTGGAAATGCTTTTATTGAAAAATATAATAATAGTCCGGAAAAGCCACAGAGTTTTAAGAGTAACTCCTCTACATGTCAGGCTACATCACATCCGTATGGCAATGATTATTTTCCTATACCCTCTATTTCCGTTTATTTTCATATCACATCATGTTTTATTTATTATCTAATCAGCAAGAGTGTAAGTCTTGTAGGTGCAAGTATAGTTTATCAAGGTTATAATGAATCTTTACAGAATAAAATTATGTATAATGTTAAGTCACTGATTTCTTATTGCAGCATCATATACAAACACACCCACGCGCGCACACATACGCATGAACGCACATACCTGAGGATGCTGAGGTTCTGCATTTCCACATGTTTCTGCTGACAGGACCGGATTGCAGCAGGATGTCAGTGTCAGTCTCACCAGCCATGGCCTTCTCTCTCTCTCTCTCTCTCTCTCTCTCTCTCTCTCTCTCTCTCTCTCCTTCACTTTCTCCCTCTCTGTACGCCTCAGTGCACAACAGCATTCAGGGCAGACACCTGCATGGCCAGAGCGATCAATACCGGGGCATAAGTCAGACTACACACACACACACACACACACACACACACACACACACACACACACACACACACACACACACACACACACACACACTGCATGTTACCAGACCAAATCTGCACCACTCCTAACCTTAAAATGATCACACGGCAGTCTTATTAATCTTTAACAAGGCAATCTCTGCCAGTGCCACATTGGCTGAAGCAAAACACATCAGGGGGAAAAAAACATCAAATAATGCATTTGGTACATTAAAATTAAAAATAGAGTTTAAGTTATTTGTTGGTCAAGTAGCGTGAGGCTTCCCTTAAGCTTGTTTCAGGGATCCATTTAGTAGCAGTGTTGGAACACTTCAGGTATTTTACTCCCTTTATGTAAGTTCTAGGTGTTTTTTTTTTTCTAATTAAATTGCTTTTACTCTTGAAAGTGGATCAGTGTTATTTTTAAAAACACTGTCTGTAACAATTGCAAAAGACATTTAAAGATCCTTCTGTTGTGTAACATCTGCTGTAGGAGACCACAAATAACACCTACTGTAAAAATAGAAAGAAAAAAAAATGTAAAGTTCAAAGAAAAGTAGTCGAATTCATCATGAAGTGATGGAAATTCCACCACCACAAAAATACATCAATTATCTAATTAGTGTCTTTTTAATTCTGCATTTTGATTTTTTGTTATTTTGATCATGTTTTTTTGTGTGAAGTCTAGATTTTATAAGCAGCTCACAAAACCCTGCAATCAGTTTGCACCTTTAACAAGCCTATAAAACTTGCTAAACTGGTGTTTGGATTATGGTAAAAGCTCTATTTATCAGACTTGATTTTATACCAACCAGTTGAGAAATGAGCAGCCATTTACTAAATCTCATTCCTGTTTTTTTTTTCCCCCTAAGCCATGTGGTCGTGCTTTACAAGGAGAAAACAGTTGACAGCTGTTCATCATTCCCAGCAGTGAGGACACACTATAATGAGTAGTTTTAATAATAATATTTATTATTATTATTATTATTATTATTATTATTATTATTATTATTATTATTGTTGTTGTTGTTGTTGATTTTTGTGACCTCACTGTTTGCATATTATAGAAAACTATGTTTAATATAAGACATAAATAGACTGATAAAAAAAATATATAAAATTGCCATGTTGTAATTTCTGGACAGATTATCTATGATAAATATGACATAAAAATGAGCATCATTTCTTTACCATATTCGTTTGTGTTCTGTGAGATGTTTCTCAAACAGTTCCTCTAGCGCAAGAAAGACAGTGGGGTGATGGGAAGAAAACAGATGATTTGTGCCCCTGAGTATGGCAGGGAGCACGAGAGTAAATAGATAAATCACAGGTGAATTCTCTGTTTGGTCTTTAGTAGGTCATTGTTTTTGTCCCTGATCCATTAGGGAATAATGGGAGGTGCATTAAGAGAGGCGGAGTGCAGACGGGCGAGAGCGTGGGGCCTGTAGGGAGGCAAGCCATGTAATCTGGCATAGACGGCCATCTGCAAAATGAAAACAAATGGGGTGTCATCCCCAAGAGGAAATGTATCCCTTTTTTCGGTCATCCATTCCTTCACAAACACACACCCACAAATAAAATAGGCTGACCCACACTCTAGAGCAAAAAGTCTACACGTGTTTACACAAATACACAAAGAAGTATTGTCTGAAAGTTCATAAAACCTGGGTGCATGGAGTTTTCAGATCAGTTTCATTAAATATGATTGTGAACAGTGAGAGTCAAGGTCAATGTGTGTCAATGCATACGTAAAAATGCAACATGTTCTTTGAAAACACATAATCTGGTCACTTTTAGATTCCTGCTCATTTCACTGGCTCTAAAAGGCTAACATGTGAAAACTGATAGAAATGGAAATGGAAATGGAAAGGCAGAAAGGAATAAAGAGATGGAAAAATCGCCCAGAGCACATTTCCATTTTTGATAACTTCTGATGCCATGTAATGCCACAGCACCGTAATACGCCATTTAAAAAAA
>JAAGKR010004082.1:7587-55186 GCA_011419295.1 Clarias macrocephalus
ACACACACACACACACACACACACATATATATATATATATATATATATATATATATATATATATATATACAGTGGAACCTCGGATTGCGAGTAACATGGTTTACGAGTGTTCCGCAAACTGAGCAAAGATTTTAAATTATTTTTTATTCGGAAACCGAGCAAGTATTAGTTTACGAGCGCCGAGTATCATGCTTCACACATGCGACTCTTATTTTGACACCGAGCGTCACTCTCTCACCTTACCCCCCCCTCCCCTCCTCCTCCCTCCTTCCCCCCATGGCTTCACAAACACAGAAACTCTGCTCGTGCGCGCGCGCAATTTGACACTGAAACACACACACGCACAGACGCTCTCTTGCCTTTTCACCCCTCCCGGCTTCACAAAGACACAGAAACTCTGCTCTGTCGCGATTCTTTTCAAAGGTAAAGTGCTGGTTCATTTGTTTTTTTGTTTTTTTTTACTTTACAGCAGTGATTCTCTTAGTATGCGCTCACACCAGGTCAGAGAGATTTCTTTTTTCCCTGTTAAAACGGTGTTTCCGTGTTTGTGTGTGTGTTTGTTGTGAAACTTAAGTGATTCCTTTAGTATGCGCTCGTGCCAGTCTCGCTTTTTTTCCGTTAAACCGGTGTTTCCGCTGTGTTTATGCGCTTGTTGTGAAACTTAAAAAGTGTGTCTGTTAATATACGCTCATGTCAGTCTCAGAGAGATTTCTTTTTTTTCCTGTTAAAACGGTGTTTCTGTTGTGTGCGAGTGTTTTGTTGTAACACTGTTGTGAAAAAGCGAGATGCGGAGAGGAAGGAGGAGTGTTACTGTGTAAAACGAAGCGAGGGAAGGGGCTAATTCCACACACACACACACACACGGCGCGTGCATGCACCAATGGAAACACTTATCTGTCAGGATTTATTTGTACTTTTTTTAAGGTAAAGTGCAGATTAATTTGTTTTATTTTCATTTTATAGATTGTATTAATTATTTTTATGTATTTATTTTTGGGGGCTGTGGAACGAATAATTAGAGTTTTCATTATTTCTTATGGGAAATGATGATTTGGTTTAAGAGTGTTTTGGAATACGAGCCCACTTCCGGAACGAATTATGCTCGTAATCCAAGGTTCCACTGTATATATATATATGAGCCTATATAATTTCTAAGTCATAATAAAGACAATTTTGATTAAAAAAAAATGTCTACAAGCTTTACACATATAAAACAATAAAAACTTTTTTTAAATTCTTAATTAAATCACTATAAAACAAATTACACAACTATATAATTGTGCATGCACTTTCCGAAAACATACACTGTCTCTCCGGAGCCTGTGCACTTACGGAAAAAAAAGGCAAAATATTAAGTAAATAATTTAATATTACTGTATATAGACAACTAGTGCTTATATTTATTAATATATTGCAATATATGAATGGACCATGTATGGATATATATTGCATTGAAGACAAAACACATTTTATTTATACTTGTTTTATTGAAAAATTATGGAAACTTTGTGCATGCTTAAGAATTATACACGCACTTTGTCGGTGAGCCCTGATTAATGCCTATAAAGTCCATTTTAGTCGAACTATATTAACATATAAACATATTGTAAAAAAATATATAGAATATATAGTAAAATCCAATATATTATGGAGTATATTGTTGAATATAAAATTACATACATTAAGATATACTGTACGTTTGAATATATGTAATACAGTCGTATGGTTTACCGTGGCCATGCCAGTGATAATCTGACTTCCTCCAGATCCTCCAATAACAAGAACTTTCTCTCTGTCCTTTGAGTGGATGATAACAGGAGACATGGAGGATGGGGGCTGTTCACCTACAAAGACACCCAGATACATTATAATAATAATTAATAATAATAATAATTACCATAACACAAAATGCTGTAATCTGGTTATTACAAGGAATTATGATTAAATATTAAAAAGTTAGTGCTCGCCCTATCAACCAGAAATCACTAGTTTGATTCCCGGGTGATGCTGTAACCTCTCGCAGCCGGAGGTCTAGAGAGAGCTGATTGGCTGAGCTTTCTCAGAGGGCAGGGATGATTGGTACTCAGTGCTCCCACATTAATCATGACTCTACAGCCAATCAGGAGCTTCTGTGAGCTCATGCAAGCGGAAGGAGTGGATAGCGCTGTCCTCCGAGTGTGTTACGCCGCCCCCAACGGTGCGTGAGCGAGCAGTTCGAAAAGATGCGGTCTGCTGGCATCACATGGTTCTGAGAAAACACGTGATAATATTCGGCCCTCTTGTCTGAGGGGTAGTAGTAGCCTTAATGTGGCGCCCCCTAGTGGCGGGGAGGAATTGGACATGACTAAATTAGGTAGAAAATCAGGGGAAAATCCCCCCCCCCCAAAAAAAATTTAAGTTGAAAAAAAGAGTGCAAATAAGTGGTGCCGTGTGGGTTAACTGTCCAGGAAACAATGGGTCCATATACATTAATATACTTTAATGTAAACCATTCCACTATAGCTATGGCTGTATTATAAACAACTAATAGTTCTCCTGTGGACAGATTCTCCCACCTGAGCTGTGGCTCTGTGCAGCTCCACCATGGGCCTCCTGGCTGCTTCTCTGATTAACGCTCTCCTTGCCCGGCACATCATCTTAGGTGGGCAGCCATGTCTTGGTAGGTTTCAAGTTGTCCACATACTCTTTTCATTTTCAGATGATGCATTGAACAGTCCTCAATGAGATGTTCAAAGCTTGGGATCATTTTTTTTATTTAAAGAATCTAACCCTGCTTTAAACGTCTCCACAACTTTATCCCTGACCTGTCTGGTGTGTTTCCTGTGCTTCATGATGCTGTTTGTTCACTTAACAAACCTCTGAGGACTTCACAGAACAGCTGTATTTACCCTGAGATTAAATTACACACAAGTGGACTCTATTTACTAATTAGGTCACTTCTGAAGGCCGATTGGTTCCACTGGATCTTAGTCAGGGGTGTCAGAGTAAAAGGGGCAATTATTTGCCAGTTTGTGTTGGTCTATCACATAAAATCCCGATATAATTTACATTTACATTTGTGGTGTAACGTGAAAAAAATGTGGAAAAGTTCAAGGGGTATAAATACTACTAAAAGCAAAATGAAAGCCAAAAAGAGCAGATCGTGTGCAGAGTAAAATGAGTTAACAGGGTGTGTATGTGTGAGGCACTACTTATTATTACTCTATCATTGTTATTATAATCATAATAATTGTTATTGACTAGAAAGCAGTGTACCTGCAGAGAAAGAATTGGCTCTTCCGCAGAAATCCGCCAGCTCGTTGTTAAGTATGATTCCTGTTTTAGGAGAATAGACACCTGATCCAAAACTGAACACAGAAAAACACAAACTTAAGCAACCATTACAATATATTACCATCTAATAATCGCATTGTGTAACTGGAGTACTGACAAGTAATTGATGGTGCTGGTGACAGAAACGGCCGAGCCATCGCTGGCTAGGACAGAAACGTGAGTTGTCCCGAACCGATCGGTGCCGGGGGTGATGTTGTAGTAAGACGGCGGTTTTACATCGTTGCTGCTTCTGATCATCGATCTGATGCGTTCAACAAAGACGGGATCCATCAGATGGTCTGCCTGAAGCGGAAAGCAAACGGTGAGGGATAAACAAATGAAATGAGCAAAAAACATGAGCAGGAAGTTATTGAAGGACTGAAGTAAACAGTCAGGAAACCACATGGAGAATAAATACAATTAGACAGACAAAAAAGAGCAAGAATACGTAAACAAGATAATCAAAAAGATTCGAAATAAGCTGATCGCAAACAGTCGGGGTGATAACAAATAGGACAAAGAGATATCGTGTCTAAGCTGTTTTTTATTTGTTCTTGCCTGGATGAATAGTAGGTAAAAAAATTAAAAAATTAAAAAAAAAAGATTATAAAAACCTATTGACTGCATGTTCCAAAACCAACAGCCTTGCTACATGACAAACATCACCCGAGGCAGGATCTGGTTTATTTTATGTTGCAAAATTAAGTGCAGAACTCATATACTGTACAAGCCTGTTTACCTTTGGAACCTTTCCACATTCCTGCACTTTTTGACTAGACCTTGCCGATCTGTACTGAATGGAAAGTCTTTAAGGTTCTTGTTTGGGCAACTTCATGAGCAACTTTCATTATGTGTGGCCCAAGAATTGACTATGAAGTAATAATGTTTTCTTTTTAACGTACTATGAAATGAGCTGAACTGTCCAGAACTATCTACTGACTGTCACACCTACAACATGTCAGGATTTGCTATGAACTGTCAAGAGCTGCTACAAACTCTCACCTGTTATCAGCAACCTGGGTTCCTGTGTTCTGTATAACTGTGACTACAGAAGCTACTGTAAAAACCTCCACATGACTTTACGCAGTGTAGTAACTATTAGAGGATACTATCTAGGAATTAGTGCAAAACATTTTATTTACCTCGTCATATATGTAAGAGAGTTTTATGAGGGCTCCAGTAGTGACGATCAAAGCTATCCACATAAACACTGTACATATTTTAGTCGGGGTGCCACTACTGTTTTTTAAGCACAAATGCAGGCTGTACTGGTGAAGCAGCCGGATCCCTCTTCGCCACCACGAATGGTGTGCTGTTACTTTTTAAGAAATCTGATCAAATGATTTCCCAAAAAGGGCTCAAAAAGAAAAAAAAAAATCATGTTAATGATGTTTTCAAAAAATGCCCCTGACATCAGTGCAAAAATCACTTCATAGACTCTAATGGGCTAAAAAACTGCTTTTGGACCACATTCATGAAACTGCCATCCTGCATCCATTTTTCTTTTCAATACACACAGGAAACTTGATCTTCATCTTTAACGCCTACTCTCTCAACACTCACTCACTCACTCACTCATCTTCATTACCGCTTAATCCTGTATTCAGGGTCACGGGGGGCCTGGAGCCCATCCCAGGAGACTTGGGGCACATGGCAGGGTACATCCTGGACAGGGTGCCAATCCATCGCAGGGCACAGACACACACAGACACACACATACACTCACACACTACGGGCAATTTGGGAACGCCAATTAGCCTAACCTACATGTCTTTGGACTGTGGGAGAAAACCGGAGTACCCGGAGGAAACCCACCAAGCACGGGGAGAACATGCAAACTCCACGCACACAGAGACGGGAATCGAGCCTGGCCGGGGATCGAACCGTGCCGCCACTCTCGCAACAATCCAAGAAATTAATCTCTAGATCCTATGGATCCTTAAATAATGTATAACCGAAAGTAAGACAGGAGTGCATTTGGTTTCGAAGTTTACACTGGATGTATTCTCTGTGCCTGTAAGTTTCGGGAGCCAGGGGGAACATGTGGCCCAAGCCACGCCCCCCTCCACTTACACATATGCTTTTTCGGCATATAAAAATTGTACAAAACTTGGAAGACACTTTTCTTTTTATTTTCAAGCAGCCAGTGCCATGAAGGATCATAAATTAAGGTTAAGTGAGGTGTCTGTTTATTTCATATTTGACCTAATTTACATGTCTTTCCTAAGTGTATTCCCTATGATAAAATGCATTTTGCAATACAACATTTTGCATCAGGAACCGAATTCGTATGCTGAGGTGCCGCTGTATATAATTGATTATCAGTGTTATTCAATTCACCCTGGTGGTGCCACTAGTGTTCTGGCTGACTGGTGGATATTGTTTATATATTAACAGCTCATACACAGGGACGTGTTTAGCAAACGCTCAAGTGGAATATTTCTCACTTACAATAGTTAAACAAAAACTCTGTCGCTTCCATCTGCCCATTGAGATGGCTAATGAGTTTATAAATTGTTTACTCCAAGTGGGGCAAGCAGGAAAATGAAAACAATACAAAGACAAAGCAAACAGAAATTTGTGATAAAGCAGTGCTGACATGGTACTGGGTGTGACAGGGTGCAGACTGGGACAGAGTATCGGCGTGTCGGTGAATGTATCAGGATGTACGGTGTCAGCACTTCCATAAATCATTTCAATGACCTGGAATCCGTGCACACACTCAAACAATCTACAATCTAAAAGAAAATGTGCTTACTTTGAGTTGGCTGTGACGCGGGTCTCTGATATTCTTCCTCTGTCCGTTTGCAAACTTGAGCGTTTCTATGTAGTTATGAAGTGTCTGTTTCCTCGCCTCACCTTTCACGGACGATGGGGAAAGTCCAAAACCTGCAAAACACACACACACACACACACACACACAATCTGTGTCATTTTTGTTCTTATGCTATTTCAAATATATTTTTTAAATTAAAATATAATGAAATTATATTATATTTATATCGTTTTAATTTTAGTTAAACAAACCCTCCATGACTTTGAGGATGAAGCTGAGTATAGCGCCTCCGAATGGCGGGGGAGGGGAATGCATTGTAAAATTACCGAACTGGACCGATAACGCATCTTCGACAATCACCTGGAAACACACAATCACACACTTAAGAAACACATTTCAAAGAACATAAGGTGACTCCAGTAAAACACATACCGGCCTTCTCACCTTAAAAGACTTTAGATCCTCTAGTGACAATGATCCACCTGAGAAACACACACACATAAAGTCAGTTAAGTGGTTTCCATATCGTTTCCTTGTATTCCACTTGGTGTCAAATGTCCCATTTAAATCTGATACTAAACCTGACGCATTTACATCTTGGACTAAGTCTTGAGCGATTTTTCCCGTATAAAAAGCTTCGGCCCCATGTTCCGCAATAATTTCCAGAGTATCGGCCAGTTTGGGGTATCGTAGTATATCATCTTTGCCAAGAACGGTTTTATTCTTGTGGCAAAATAGTTCACTAGAAAAACAAGAAACAAAGAAAACACACAAAAATTCAGTACATATCAACTGCCTGATTCAAGGCTAAGCAGTCAAATGAACAGTATATGTTTCCCAATGCAGGTAGTCCCTGACTTACGGAGAAGTTCCACTTCAGCAGCATGTTCGTAAGTCGGATTTGTTCTTAATTCTGACAAAGTGAGTCATATACTGTACGCCTTTGAAACGATACAGTGTAAAGCATACCAATCCACTTGACAAAATCTCTATCCCCTGCCATCATGTGCGCCTGAGGAAAATGATCTCACATGTCAATCTCAAGGGGAATCCCGGACGCCATTTTGTCTCAGAGCTGTTTTCCACTGTATTGAACTGTAAACTCTGTTTTGTTTAGGATTTTCCGAAATTCTGATTAATCACCATAAGGACAGCGTTACATGACAGCCGTTTTCTATCATTTGACGAATTTATTAAAACCGATGAAGGCCAATGAAATTCTCCCACTACTTCTGCGATTTGTTCGCATCTACGAATGTTCATAGAACCACGGTCCATTTATTTTTGCAGAAATTCGTAACTTGAATGCTTGTAAGTCGGGGACTACCAGTACGAGGCTGATGAGATTTTTCTCATCACAAGAAAAAAAAAAAAAAAAAAAACAAGTGTCCGACAGATGGACGATGAATGTAAATAAAGCTGCTTTATTCATGCATTATCACTTAACATAATCCAAATCCATCATTCTTCAGCCAGCCATGTAGAACTTACTGTCACATATCAAACCAGACAGAGGTACGAGAAACCAGGGCAGTTCGGAACACTAGCAAGGGATGAGGAAGAAGACACTGCGGTTGGCCAACTGGATTTGGAAAGGAGTGAAGATAAGCAGAAAAGTGAAGCAACAGGTAGAAATGGAGGAAAGATGAAAAAAGAACTAGAATAATTACAGAAGTTTGAGTGTGTGTTTGTGCGTGCGTGCGTGCATGAGTAATCCAGTGCGAGTGTGTACCCATATACTGTGTATAATCTGATCACAAAGCCTCAAACTCTCTGATGTCTGAAACAGCATGTTTATATTCCATCTGTGTTTATGCATTTATCTGTGTGTGTGTGTGTGTGTGTGTGTGTGTGTGTGTGTGTGTGTGTGTGTGTGCGTGTGCGTATGTACAGTATGTGTGTCTCTGTACCACAATAATGTTTTATTCATCAGTGCACTGATATTTGGGTTGCTGAGAATTTTGAGAAGGTAGTCAGGAACAGGAAAGCCGCCTCTGGCCAGTGTGATGGCGGGCTGGAACAGTCGTTTCCATGGCAGTTTACCAAACTTGGAGTGAGCATATTCATAACCACGCAGCTCTCCTGGAACACCAATCCATTCTGGAACTACACACACAGAATGTAAGATACATTAACATAGTTAACATTAACAGTGTGTGCTGATCGGCTAATGTGAGAGAGGATCTAACACATCCATCCATTTTTCAGTTCTTTACAGGTTCCTAGTGTCCTTCCTAGTGTTTGAAAGGCGCTCATAAATAAAATGTATTATTATTATTAGGATAGGCTCCAGGCCCCCAGCAATCCAACACAGGGTAAGTGGTATACTTCATGAACGGATGGATGGATGGATGAAACATAAAAGTACTTTGTATGGATCTGTGGGTTTGGCCCACTGCCAGAAATATCAAATTTCACAATCAGATCTTGTGTTTCTGTCTTTCAGGGGCTGGAAAAGGGCTGAAACATACTGTGTTATGGGTATCGGAGATATCTTGACACTTTACAGCAAGAATAACAATGTTTTAAAAGCTCAATTAAATTGAGATCTGGGGAGTTTGGAGGCTAAATCAACAACCTAAAACTATTTGCCTGCTAAGCTTCATACACAGCAAGGTGTGACACACAGAGGACTCTGATACCTTTCCATCACAGCCAGCATTAACTTTTTACAGCAATCTGTGCTACAGTGAATTTCCTGTGGTGTCGAACCAGACAGCATGGCTTTTGGTCCCCACAGACATTCTGTAGATGATTCCTGGGTGACCATTGATAATTAAATGTTAATGTTATACTGTATGCTGTTGATGTTATGGCTAATCACTGTATAACTGACAATGTTTAACACAAACCTATTACACGCTGAAAGATTTTGTCTCAATTACAGTATAAAAATCGTACAGCCAATGTAACATAACAATCTCTCAGAATATAATTGTTTTTCATTTAACTGTATCAATTGGTTTAATCATCATTCTCATCACTTACCGAAAATCCAGTATATTATTACACCTTTAATTAAATTGATAAAAATTCTAATTGAATGCAGATTGACCTACCGACTTCCAATGACCAAGCAGCCCGACATTTCCTGAGCAGGTCTGGTGAGAAGCTTTTAGGGACCTTTTCTCTTGAGTTGATCACAGTCACGTCACCTAAAAAAACGATGATGATGATGATGATGATGATTACTATTATTATTATTATGCCCAGTGAAGTACAGTGTCCCTCTGACATAAGCATACCCTTTCAAGACTGTTAGCCAATTATTTTGTTTTTGCTATACTTAAAAAACCAAAAAAGACAGAAAGTAAAGGAAATAACACTTAATATTTGGTTGCATATCACTTTATTTCTACCAAACTGTTGCATTCTTCTTTTTTGATAGTATTTCAGGCTTTTCCTTCAGCCTTTTTCACTTCTGCGTTTCTCTCCTATTTAAAAGGTGAAATGCATCACTGACTCGGCCAGTCTAAAACCTTCCAAGTTTTTCCCCCTGATTAAGTCCTTTGTTGCGATACCAGCATGTTTTGGGTCATAGTCTTGCTGCATGATGAAGTTCCTCCCAAAATGATTGAATGCATTTCTTTGTAAATTGACATGAAGAATGTTTCTGCGGACATTTTCTTGCAACCATCATGAGTCTTATTATCAAGAAAAAAAGCAGCCATGCGAGCCCAAGCCGTTGCACTACAGTACTGTACCTCCAGTGTACTTGATAGATGCACTCTTTTGGTATGCCTTAAAGCAGATACCATCTTTCCCTATCTCTATCTTTGTCTTTGGACATTCTAAATAGTTGTATTAGCTAAGCCCAATGCTTGTACAACAGCCCTGAATGATTTTCCCTTCTCTTTCAGCTTTAAAATGGCTTGCTTTCATCCTATAAACAGCTCACTGGTCTTGATGTTTGTTCATCCTTTTCGTAACAAATGATGTCTTCACAGCTGAAGCCCAGGAGAACACAGAAAGAGTAGACATTCAGGGCTATTAGTTGTTCAAACAAATCGATATAACAGATCACACCAGGGAAAAAAAGCATATCCGTTCCAATACTTTTGATTACCTGGGGGAAAATAGGTAGATTCATTTGTTTGTGGAAGTTGTTTATAATAGGTAGGTGTAAAATTCAGAAGAAGAAAAAAGCTGGAATTCTGATCTATCATCTCCTCTTTGAATCTCAAAGCCAAATGTCTTCAGTGCATAGGAAAAAAATGCCTTTGACAGTCATTCATTCATTCAGAGGAGACTGAAAACTGCTTCTGAGACTGTAGTAAAATCAGTCGATGCTGTTTATATATACAGTACAGACCAAAAGTTTGGACACACCTTCTCATTCAAACAGGTTGAATTTGTATTATGGCAAGAAAAAAGCAGCTCAGTGAAGAAAAACGAGTGGCATCATTACTTTAAGAAATGAAGGTCAGTCAGTCGGAAAAATTGGGAAAACTTTGAAAGTGTCCCCAAGTGCAGTCACAAAAACCATCAAGCGCTACAAAGAAACTGGCTCACATGCGGACCGGCCCAGGAAAGGAAGACCAAGAGTCGCCTCTGCTGCGGAGGATAAGTTCATCCGAGTCACCAGCCTCAGAAATCGCAGGTTAACAGCAGCTCAGATCAGAGAGCAGGTCAATGCCACACAGAGTTCTAGCAGCAGACACGTCTCTAGAACAAGTGTTAAGAGGAGACTGTGTGAATCAGGCCTTCATGGTAGAAGATCTGCTAGGAAACCACTGCTAAGGACAGGCAACAAGCAGAAGAGACGCGTTTGGGCTAAAGAACACAAGAAAGAACACAATAAAGAAAACTCCTTGAATGACAAGGGGTGTCCAAACTTTTGGTCTGTACTGTATATATATATATATATATATATATATTTGTATATATATATATATATATATATAGTATATTTATGTTTGTATAGATTTCTTCTGGCTTATCAATATGTTTTAACACTCATGTTTTTTTTTCTTGAACATCTAGTCTAATTTCAGCTGGTTTTGGGCCAACACATATTTTCACAAAATGCAATATTGCAATATAACAGCTATTAAGATTTTTGCTGTATAAGCTAAAATGTGTGGCTAAAAGATTCCCAAGTTTAAGGCCATAAAGAGACATTAGCAGTTCCTGACACAGGAAACACACTGGCGTTGGTTAAGTATCACAGTTTCCCTTCTACTTTCCCTCGCTTGGTTTCACTTGGCCATCTCAGAGCTGATTAGGACAGAAACCAAGTAGGTGAGTTTGAACTGAAAACAGCAATTAAACATACCGTCTTTGCTCATGATGGTAAAGATGGAACCTCCTCCAATGCCCATGCTCTGAGGATTAACTAGTGATGTGCATAGCAGCGCAGAAATAGCAGCGTCTACTGCAGAACCACCTTCTGACAGAATGTCCCTAAAAACACACACATTTTGACAAGAATTACTCAGTATTATACAGGATAATGTTCATAGTGTAGACAAAGACATTTCACTCGTCAAAAATGCTAGAATATTAGTTTCTTTAGTTTTAAGACTTTAAGAGTTTAAAGTTTAGTTACCCAGCAGATTATCATGGATTCTTTTATATGGACAATCGTAACAGGAACAAGATTAAACTGTCAGGAAAATCCACATTTACCTTAGCAGTTTAGTAAGAAAACACTCATTACACTAAGCATTTAATTGCTAATCAACCTTCCACACAATACCATGAAGATAATTGACCATCCTGCTTCAATTTGAACATAATTGTTCGGTAAATAATGAGGATATATATATATATATATATATATATATATATATATATATATATAATGTATTTATTTATTTATTTATTTGCTCACCCATTACACAAGATCTTCCATAGCGATTTGGCATACTGTACTTGACTGTTTAGCTGTTTTTAGCTTTTAGATCTTCTTGCATGCTTCACTTTGTCAGGGATTTCTAGGTTCAACAGGTCTGGCACTAATCAATCCTGGGTGTGGCAAGTGAAATTTACCTCAGCTTTCCAAAAATCACAGTTCATTCATGATTTAGCAAAGGGGCAATTACTTTTTCACATAGGGTCGGGTGGGTTTGGACATTTTTCCCTTAATAAATGAAATCATCATTTAAAAACTGCATTAGTATTTACATTTAGGCACTTGGCAGACGTTCTTATCCAAAGCGACTTACAAAAAGTTTCCATCATTGATACTTACACTGGATTACTAAGTTGGTCCAAGTACTTAAGAAACAAATACGCATTGAGTCGTTGTTTAAAGAAAGCCAAAGACTCAGCTGTACAGACATCTAGAGGAAGTTCATTCCACCACCTACTGTAGGTACGAGAACAGAGTCTGGATAATTGTCTTCCTTGATCCCTGAGAGATGATGGGACCAGGCAAGCAGTGCTGGAGTGTGATGGTTTGGTTAGAGCTGAGAGGTATTGTACAGTGCTGGGCCATTTGATGCAGGCAGCTACAGGAAGCCAGTGCAGGGAGAGGAGAAGTGGGGTGGTTTGGGAGAACTTGGGAAGGCTCAAAAAATGAGACATGCAGCAGCAGAGAACAAGGGACTTGAACAAGCAGGAGCCTGTCAAAAAAGAAATGGGCGGATTCTTCTGATGTTGTAAAGAAGAAATAGACGAGCGAGTAAGTTTAGCAATGTGTGGGGGAAAATGACAGATGATTGTCCACAGTTACCCCAAGATTGAGATCCTGGTGGAAACCTGGATTTACTCTGGTTCTTTTTGTGTAATATTACAATTTATTAGAAATCTTAATAATCTTTTTGCAAAAAGACTTTTTCACGCCACTGTAAACAAAAATAAAACCCCTAAATCTCAGTCAAAAAGCAAAGCCATTAAAAGCCATCGTTTTAGGCTACACATATTTCTACATAAGAACACTTTCACGATAAAGGCTTAACATGGCTTAACATGCTGAAACGGCAACCTCTGGACAAAATTCTTTTCCACTTCATTTATCAAACATAATGTCTATGACAAATTGCTGTTCCTGGGTGATTCTTTGGGAACATTAAGCCCCAGTAATCTTTTTTTTTTTTCAGAGAAATTGCTTTAATCTAAAACCTATTCCTGAAATTATAGAACCCTCTGAACACCCGAAATGATGGTGTAACTCGCGCTGCATGTTCAGACAACATTAAAACCCCCAGCGGACATCCAGCCAAATTTCCAGAGACTTAAGATGGTTTAAAGTAGAATTGACACACACACGCACGCACATCAACACAAAGCAGAAACATGTGACATGGAGGGTCATAAACATCGGTACCTTTCGGAAGGGAAACACAATTCATAATAATAATAATAATAATAATAATAATAACACAAGAAGTCAGGCCTCGGGAGTGAAATAATAGATAAGAGGCAAGGGGTCCCTCTTCAGACAGAAGTGAAGGTGGCCAACTCCGGATAACTGGGCCAAGCTACTGTGGAACTGGAAGGAGTGGAAGCTAAACAAAGCTAAACAATGGATTATACTTTTTATTTTTAACGCATTTATTTTACATGTTAATCATTTATTAGTTTTTGTTAACTGGTTTACATTGGATGGATCTCATCAAAGGAAATGGCAAGTACAGTATAAGATGGAAATAAATTAAACTGGATCACCAGTCCATGACAGTGCATTGTACATATACACATTTACTGGAAATTCAGCAAAGCTACCAGGCGGCACGGTGGCTTTGTGGTTAGCTGTCGCCTTGTACCTCCAGGGTCTGGGTTCAATTCCCACCTCGAGGTCTGTGTTCATGGAGTTTACATGTTCTCCCCATGCTTGGCGGGTTTCCTCCGGGTTCTCTGTTTTCGTCCTACATTCCAAAACATGCAGATTAGGCTAAATGGTGTTCCCAAATTGCCCGTAGTGTGTGATTGAGCGTTTGAACGTCCTATCCTGGTTGTAAAAACATGAACAAACACAATGGTCACTACTGACCTTCAAAGTATCTAGTTGAATTACAGAGATTCCTACAGTAGAGTGATGGATAGATGGAATCCACCTACCAGCAGGGTTTGTGTGGTGGGAGAAAACCAGCAAGGACACAAGGAGAACATGTGAAACTCCCCGCAGACAGTAACCTGATCTCGTGTCAGCAATGCAACCCGCTTCACCCCCATGTCCCCTATTAGCAAAGAAACTACTTTCCTTATAACATTTAAAAACATACATGGGGAGTTCATGGGGATCTAACAGTAACAGTATCTATGTCAGGATAAACACGTTCCTACACAAAAAGACACACGATATGATATACAATCTTTTAAATCTTAACATATAGTTTACATTACTCAGCTTAACTGAAGATTCATACACTTATTTTAAACAGTCGCTTGACCTTTTTGTAGAACCTTTAATGAAACCTTATGCACTAAATAGAAAAAAAAAACATCTGTAGCCCATAAAGACGCATGGTGACACAGTTTTCACAAAACCTTTAAATGTGGAAATCTGGAATTTTCCCTATTCAGCTTTGTCTAATGAAGTCCTTAAGTAACATCTAATGAACATCCTGGTGCAGCCATGTAACAATGGCGGTGCATTCCGATCAGCTTGTAGTTCCCTGCGAAGCAGACTGCACAGGGTATTAAGCCTTCAGCAGGGAGCCAGACTGCTCAGTTCAAAGGGAACAAGTGAACAATGGGTTTTGACATCAAAAAATTTCAGTTAGTCATTGCACCTTCCTGGAGCACAAAAAATGGAACTCGGAAAGTGATTTATATATTTATTATCATTATTATAGACAACAACATAATATTAATACAACACAATAATTTTACATTTCATTTAATTAATAAATCCTTACTATTATATAGGTTAGTAATCTGTAAAAAAAATTGTACAATAATAATAATTATTCTCTATGTATTGTGAATTAATCAAATAATTTATCACGAATTATGCACATTTCAGTAGTGTACATTTATATAATGGTATTGGTTTTGTTTCAATATTTAATTTCCATAGTGTGAAATTTCCACAGCATCCGCAACAGGTATCCGAGATGCTTATGTTACCATGATAACACCGGATAGAAATGACGTCTGCGCTGGTGATGTCGGAATGGTGGAATTCGGTTACATGGAGCAGGGAGTAGGGAGCACCCTTTAAAGTACACAGAGAAATGAAACGCAGTCTCTGTGAATCTGTGGACATGTTGACGTTTCATTCTATTTAGCAACTGTATTAGCAATTCTATTCCATTCGACAATTCTAATGATTTAATCATATTTCATATTTTATCTTTAACCTCTTCTGACTGCATTTCGTGAACTAGTTTATATAAAACAAATGAAGAAATATGACATATGTCACATAGGAACTTAAACACAAAAATTGTCAGGCAAAAATCTATCCCCCATAATTTCCCGTAGCCCTTAAAGCTCAGAGTGATTTAGCCATTATTTGATTTGCACTTTTTTTAAATAAAAATATATGGGGCTCGGGATTGTTTAGTATAGAGTGACATAATTACTATAATTATTGTATAGAACTATACAAACATGACTGAGATTTTTTTTAATGGGTCACATAGGCAAAGAAATAGCATAATGTTTCTATGACCCAAAAAAGAAATAAATAATATAAAAAAAAACAATAATAATATGCTCATTTTGCATATCGACTTCTACATTTTTGCGATGTCATTATCATATTCACGTTTTGGTAAAAATTACACGTTATAAAAGTAACGAAACCCATAGTTCTACTTGACATACCCGAAAACCCAAATACATGTACACAGTTTAATGTCTGAAGCCTCCCTATTGACCCACATCAGCAAGGCTCTCATATAAGCACTTTTTTTTTTATTCGTCATTGATCTATGCTGTGTTAAAGGCAGAAATGAGTCCAGGCTCTTATGGGTTAAGATTAAATTCCTCAAATGATTTACATGACCGACAAGGAAACAAAAGAGGTCTAAAGTTGGGGTAAACAAGGGAGCAAGGACACAGACTCATGCCTGAGAAACAAAACTTGAGAAGTAAAATGTACCCCAGAGACATCAGAAATAAAGAGGCACAGAGGAAGTGAACAGGGTCGAAACACAGCCGTTAAGCGCAGAGTCGTATCGAAACTCCCGACATGTTTCACAATAAAGTTCTATCTAACAGTGACTAAACAGAATTTCCTGCTAACTAGATAACATTACTGTGTTGGA
The DNA here is from genome assembly GCA_011419295.1 of Clarias macrocephalus. NCBI lineage: Eukaryota > Metazoa > Chordata > Actinopteri > Siluriformes > Clariidae > Clarias > Clarias macrocephalus. The sequence goes on from JAAGKR010004082.1 coordinate 23,836, forward strand.
ATCAAATGAGCCATGGGATTGTTTTTGAGTAAACAAATTTGCTATTTAGTTAGCTGTCTAGTTATATGGTTAGCTTCTAGCTACATAGCATTACTGGGGAGAAATCAAATAACCTGTGGCATGGTGAAAGGTGTTTATCATGTATGCTATTTACAGCAGATCTACTGTACCAAAGGTGCTACTGTATAAATGTTTTCAGTGTAGTAATAGTGTATAAATGTATAAATAGCTTCTGATCAACTAGCTAACTAGATAGTAATGGATGACTACAGGTGAAAGATAAATCAATGTGAAAAGAGTCTGTTGTTCTTCTTGTGAACATCAGTTGAAACATAGTCAATAAAATAAATATTAAATAGATTTTCTATTTCTGCTCACCCCTTATACTGATCTCCCACAGAGAAAAAAGTAAAAACTTCTAAATAACGGCATTAAAAGAAAAAAGCAAAAATGGAAAATGTGCTTTATTTTATTAAATTTTTCATTTCAAGTGACAGTTGTTTTCGTGTGGCATGGTGGCTTAGTGGTTAGCACTGTTGCCTTGGATCCCCAGGGTCCGAGTTCAGTTCCCGCCTCGGGTCTGTGTCCATGGAGTTTACCTGTTCTCCCTGTGCTTTGTAGGTTTTCTCCTTAGGCTAATTGGCAATCAAAAATTGCCCGTAGTGTGTTAATGAGCGTGTGATTGTGTATGAGTGTGTACCCTGCGATGGACTGCCATCTCACCCAGGGTGTACCACACTTCGTGCCCTAAGTCTCCTGGGATAGGCTCCAGGCCCCCGGTGACCCTGCATACAGGATAAAGTGGTATAGATGATGAGTGAGTAAGTTGTTTTTTTATTTGAGCGCAAAAATTTAAATTTTAAAAGATGATATCCATTTAGTCATGAGCAGTGTTGGGGGACGTTACTTTTTAAAGTAACTAATTACATTATAAAATTACTGTCTTCAAAAAGTAATCTGTTACATAACTGTGTTACTTTCTGATAAAAGTAACTAGTTAGAGTACTTTTCCATTGCAGGAAATGGAAATTAAAAAACTCCTTTGTGCTTTAATTGGCCCATAATCTGTTAACTACTAATACCCCTATCTGACCTACGCGGTTTCACGCGGTGGCCGTAAGTACGGTTCATCGTGATTCACCACGAGTTTCGGCGCTGTGATTACTGTAGGTTTCCATGTTTCTGCGCGTTGGTCCTCGCATAGTCAAACCGCATAGGTGAGATAAGGGTATAACAGCAGGAATAACGGGGGGGTGGGGGGGGTACTTGAATGGCGGACCTAACGCGTTAGTAATCCAAGTTACTCTGTAACACCGAACGCGGGTCATGAGGTCTTGGAAACAAATACTGAAAATATAACCTAAAAAAAGTTGTTTTATCATCTTCTGATTTCCATTTTTGCAATGAAAAATGAATGAATGGAAGATCAAAGAGAGTCACAATCACAATAATTTTCTTTGCTGCTGTAATTCATGACTATATCAATGTTCCTGAATGTATATTCGAAAGTGTGACCCTGGCATTGAGATGGAGCATACTTTTCAGGATGTTTATTTACTGTAGGTACCTTTCCCTCTGGCACCAAAATGTCCATATCTAAACTCATTCTGACCCCTTACTTCACACCTATGCTTCCTTATAATGGTTCTGTGAAGGTTTGGTCAAATTCCCATGAATAGTTTATGGGGAGTTGCAGTTGGAAGAAAAGTGTGACGACAGATAGTGATCCCTTATATGTTGCCTAGGCTTCACAGGCAGGCGACACAAAAACAACTATACATGGCTTAACATGCTGAAACACAACCTCAGTACAAAAAGATTCTCTTTTACATTTTTATCAAACATAATCTGCTATTAAAAACTGCTGTTCCTGGGTGATTCTTTAGGAACAAAGCATCATAAGCCTCACCAAACTTCTTTCCGAAAGAAGTGGCTTGGGTATCACAGCTAGTCCCGATGCCAAGAAATAGTTCCCATTCACAACAACTGTTAGGGAGTTCATAATGAAGAATAATGAAGTTGTTCATTATTAGGGGCGTGACCTATTTGGGTTACAGCTAAAATGCAGATGACAAATTAAAGGCTGTCTGCTATGCATCACTTTAGCTAACCAGCTAACTGAAATTAGTGTCGTTTAGCTTATCACAAGAAATTTAGGAGTTGAATCGGGACCATGTGTAGAGCGTGGACAATGGCGCTCGATCAAATTCATTAGATAATATAAATGAACGTTAGCCAGCATAGCATTCTTGCTAAGCTAAATGGTAACTGAATTAGGTAGGTAGGTTTCAACCAACAGCCAGGCTACATTCGTGCCCATTTATGGATTAACTAGGGTTTATGTGAAGTCTAAACTGAACGTAGGCATTTTTTAACTTTTCATTTTCAGGACACAGAAGCATGCCTCAGAAACATGACCTGAAAACTGAGATGTACCCCAGCGACATCTGTAGAAACAAACTGAATGAGGTAAAAATGACAGTGTGGTTTCAAAACTCCAGGCATGTTTGAATGGGAACATAATAAAGTTCTATCTAACAGCTCCTACACAGTATGTCAACATAAGCACTCTCTCACTCACTCAGATTGTGGAGGAGACCTCTAAAAACATCCAGAGAGTTGAAGATCGTCCTCGTTATGGACTTTTACATATATATATATATTTAAAAAAAAACTTTTAAGGTCTTTAATACTTACAGCCACAAAAAAGGTTATATCATGAACTCAAGGACCTTGCAATATGTTTTGGAAGTGTACATATGGACCGAGTCATTGTTTTGCAACCGGAAGCAGAAAGCCATATTAGAGAAGCATTCATCTGAGGACACTGAACAGGAATGAGGAGTACCCCAAGGCACTGTCCCCTGGTCCGATTCCCTTCCTGCCTGAACGTCCATAATAATAAAGTTTGCTTATTTGCACATGACTGTGTTGTATATAACCAAATAAGTAACCATACTGACCTTCAGCAGGATTTGTACAACCTCGAACCATGTGGACATATACAGAAAATGGACTTTAACCCATCCAGATGTATGTCGTTAAACAACATAGACCTTCACTTTTTAAATACCAGAAGTTGATAAGATGAAAAGTTATTTGTATTCAATCCTAAAAATCAGCAAAAATCTTAAATGCACCAAGCACATAGATTAGATAACCAGTAAGGCCAATAAAACATTAAGCTTTTTCAAAATCAGTATTAAAACCAAAAACAAAGATGCTTCACCTAACACGTTTAATGCAACAGTGAGACGAAAATTTGACTATTATCTGGTTATTGTATCCATTAAGTTAAAGTTACATCACCGCATTTGGCAGACACCCTTATCCAGGGCAACTTATATTTTTATCTCCTTACACACCTGAGGGTCAAGGTCCTTGCTCAAGAACACTACACAAGTGGGGTTTGAACCTGAGACCTTCCAATCAATAGTCCATTAATCACTGAACTACCCCTGCCCCATTTATAAAAACACTGATAAAATCCAATGCATTCAATGAAAGGGAGTTCATTTTGTTTGAAATCGTTAACACAGCACCATCATCATCTAGTTAATTCCCAGCTGAAAACATTTAGCCCCAGTGAGATCCAGAAGGAGACACTGATTACTTTGAAATAACAGCCATTATCATGTACAACAAGTTCTCCTTGTACTTGTCAAAGCAGGGAACATCCTGGACAGGGTGCCAAGCCATCACAGGGCACACACACATACAGACACATACACACACTATGGGTAGTTTGGGAACGGCAATTAGGCATTCCCAAAATCTGCATGTTTTTGACCTGTGGGAGGAAACCAGATAACCCCGAGGAAACCCACCAAGCATGGGGGGAACATGCAAACTCCATGCACACAAAATCGAAGCAGGAATCAAATCTGGACCCTGGAGGTGCAAGGAGACAGTGCTAACCACTAAGCCACTGTGCCGCCTAGGCTGTACCACTAATTTAAATGAATAATAAGGTGAGTTTGGGGAAGATGCTACAGTATGCTGGGGAAGATCACACATGCGGTTATATTCGCTAAAGTTATTTGCTAAATGGCACCACCAGTCGATTTGTTTATTCCTGCAAAAAAGAACTTGTTATATGGTTGCTGCTTAAAAATTTTAGAAATTATAGGCGAAAGTGTATTTTATGCACAGAAAATGCAATTACTGTATATGTTATTGTAACTTAAGCAATCTTTTTTTTTGTTTTGTTTTACGTAAAATCATAATCTTCTTTCTCTTCTCTTCTCTTCTTAATGTTTGCTGCGAGCCTCTTAACTGTCTTGCAAGGCTAGGCAACCTATTATAGTGCCTGGCTTTGAAAAGAATCTAAGCATACATAGCAACGGTAACTAAACAGCCCTTAACATGACAGTGGACACTGAAAGGGAGAGCAAGTGAAAGTGTGTCATTGGAGCACAGCCTAAATAATGTGGCTATAATGTTTGTTGAATAAATATTTTCGTTTCAAGACGGTTCATGGTGTACTATTATATTTAGTTTGTCATAAAAGAGCAGGGCAAGTCTGATCTGGTGACACAATGACTTATCCCAGGGGTCATGAAATACACACACACACACACACACACACACACACACACACACACACACACACACACACACATTTTTTCTTGAAAAAAATAAGGCATGACAACCATGTTCAGACACATTTACTCCCTGTAGAGTGTGAAAGACAAGCTACCAAAACAATTCTACATTCTCAGCGTTTTATTTTCAGTACTCAGGAACATCTGGGAAGAAGCTCTTGCCTAATGATAACATCAGAGTGCTACGGGATGGACGTTTTCGGACAATTTCCTGAGGATATACGGATACAATCATGCCCGATTTATAGAATTAGTGAACAAAGGATAAAAAAAAAAAAACACAATCATTCTAAAATCAGTTTTTTTAAATACATTTAAAATTCCTCTATGTTTGCATGTATATGTCACCATCCCTCCATGATCCCGCAGGTGGTGCTCTCTACACCAGTCACACAGCACGACACACTGTATGGTAGGACCAATTTATTTGCATTAGTTTGTTTGGAATTATTACAAATTCTGAAAAGCAAAAGTTAACATCAAATTGGGATATTTATAAAATTATGATACTTAAAGAATTGCAACACATATTCAAGCATTTGGTCGCTACATATTAAACATACACATTATACATACACATTATACATTATGATATAATGTGAGCAGTTGAGTCTTAAGGGCCTTGCTCAAGGGCCCAAAAGGGACAACTTGGTAGTCGTGGGATTTGAACCTGGGACCTTCCGAACCGTAGTCCAATGCCAAAGTTTTAAAGTTAATGGTTTTATTGTTACGGCTGATCAGATAATCATTATCCAGATTTATAGAACAGTTAGTTCCGACCAAGCAACTGGATTGGACGAGAGGTGTTCCACTAGTGGTGATATTAGATAGTAACACCTTTGAGACATTTGACCATATGTATCCCTCTGAGTCCTAGGTGTTCTATACCATACTGAGGGGAGAACAACTACCTGGCAAAAAAAAAAAACAGTCCCAGAAGTACTTTCAGCAAAAAAAAAAAAAAAAAAACACACATCTGATAACGTTGTCATCTTAAACAACACTATATCTCCTTAAAAATTGCTTCGAAGTCAATCAGAATCACATCTGAACCATTTTTTTAACTCCTAACCCAAGGATGAATCCTGAATTCCAAACTGCTCGCCAACTCCTGATTAAAGGCACTACTTGGTGTGTGTGACAGTGGATCGTACACACTACATACTAGCGCACTAGCTTTCCATTTATTTGACCCTAGAACCCTAGAAGTTAACAGAGCTGATATTCTAAAGTGGAATAAGTGGAAATATAAAGAGAAACTTATGAGATTTACAGAACTGTCCATCACCTCCACTTTTTATTCTCCTCATCTTTTAGCTATATAATACCGATAAGAATTCAAAACTACTTTCATTCCTGTTGATTAGCAATTACAGTAATGTTGGTCGCTAACTGCCGGTCGCTAGCAAGTGAACCAGACACAGAGAGAGAGACATGTTGTGATGTTGTGAAAAGATGTGACCTTGATCATCTCAGCTCTGCACGATAGTTCACTGTTCACAAAATTCACCAGGTGGAAAGTGTATAAGAAATCTGCCAAAGTCTTATCTGATCCTCAGAGACACACAGCTAAAATGACCTTGGTCGGGACAGGCCTTAAGTTTCAAATGAACAAAGCTGTCTCCTGTTTCCTCTCTAAATACACCAGGCAGTCTATAATGTTTGAACGGATATAGTTTAGTCTAATCTACTGTGTCAGATCAATGCATTGATTAAAAGTTAATAATTAATCAATTACCATAAGAATGAAGTGCAACTTTGGGGATTTTTAATAAAATATCAAGTCAAGAGTATATTTATCATAGAAAATGGAGTGCTATCAGCAAAAAAAAGTCTTCACACAATGTCTTCATATGTGTTGGGAAAAAAGTTCCCATTGGCCTCTATCGTCCCTAGTTGGCCAAAAAAATATTTTATCTATAAAAGTAACCATAGATTAATTCAGTCGTCCCCAAAGGCTCTTGGATGCTGTTGTGGTCAGTGTTTATGGGGGGATTAGAATTGAGTTGTCAGATCAACTGCTCCCCTGTCCTGGGGGAAAGACACGAGCCGATCGCGCTGCCCCTACCGTGACACACAGCCGCTCTGTGATGAGTACCCGCCCTCAGGCGTTACTGTGCTGCTGCCAGCCGGGCGTCACATTCTATAGTCTAGTATGTTTGACAGTCGCCCTTCCTTGCAGCATGAATGCATGAATCAGTCACGTCCGAAACCCCCGAATTTACTCAGTCCTCAAGACAAAATGGCGTACAGGACTATGACTCTACTGTATGAACACTAAATAACCAAGGGGGGTTTCTTGTCTTTTTGGAACAACTAACAATCCAGTTGAAACTTGAGGAATTCCAGGGAAAAGATGGCTGCTTGACAATGATATGTGAACACATGCACAGGACGGTTTAAAGGTATTTAAAGATACCACCTCCGGAGGTTATGCGCTGTTTTTAAATCCATGCCAAGGACCCATAAATTCTTCTAGCACAGCTTGCAGTTTCTGTATGATCTGATTAAATACATCAGATTAAAAAGAGCTTTGGAAAAGAGCATTTAACAAGCCTCCTACCCTGCGGCAGTGAGCGGCTCATTAAGCATCCAGGGACCTTAGTTTTGCCAATCTTATACCTGTCGTAATTGTTTTTTCTTTTAGAACATCACAATTTCATTATACAAGTACAAAAACAATGTTGGTAAGTATATTGTATAATAAGGATGGGAATCACAAGAGACCACCGAATACAATATTATAACAATACCTACGGTAGGTGTGTAGGATTCGATTTGTATTGCCATTCTGAAAGTATCACAATTTTATAAATATCACAATTTAATAGGACTTTTTTTCAGATTTGTTACAATTGTAAAACTTTAAAGTAGATACTTTACAAAGCAAATCAGTGACACCTACAGTACTATACAGGGTGCTGTGCTGCCTGCTGGTGGAATAGTTTAAAGCACTCCACCTGTAGGATTATTGGGGAACTGCAAGATTTTACCAGTCAAATGCATTTCCATTCATCTTCTATACCATTCATCCTGTATAGGGTCACGGAGGGGCCTGGACCCTGGAGGTGCGAGGCCACGGTGCTAACCAATAAGCCACTGTGCCGCCCACCTCAAATGCAAACACATATTACTTAAATTTTTTATTATTTTTTTTATAATTTTCGAGTCACACAACTATTACTACACTAAGGCCATGTCCACAAAAAGTACAATTTTTTTTCATTCATCAGATGGAAACTTTGCCGGAAAACAAAACCTAGATTTGTGTTCTGATTTGCTGAAGTACAAATGGAATGCTTTGCCCTCAGTCACAAAAGGTGTGTTCGGAAAAAAAAAAAAGTAGGATTAAAAAAATTAAAAAAAACACCTTGGCAAATAAGAAGCATTAGGTAGATATATTGTGCCTGGGGCTTTGTGGCATGCAGTGGCACAGGAAACACTGTACAGGTACGTAGATGGAAGAACACTTAAGCTGAAAGGAGACTATAAGAACTATAAGAAATTCAAGCTGAAGTTTTGGCAATGCTGCTCAAAATGATGCCTGAGTATCAATAAAAGATAGGTACAGTAGGTAGATCTTAAATCTCTTTAATATCCGAAAAATGTCTTTTGTCTGGTGACTCTAATTACTTAATTAGTAGGTTGCACATGTCGGAATTACAATCTTCTATTGCTGAAACGTTAGAACGTGTCACATTTGATCATGTCTGAAGTAACTGAGCAATTTTTTTTTTAACAGTTCGCTGCAGAGGTTATGTCTTTTCATGTCAAAATTTCACCAGAGGTGCCAAAACTTTTGCCTAGAAGCTGCTCATGATAACGAACAATGCTGCTCAGAGCAGAGTGCATGAGGCATGAAGATTTTAAGATGAACACTACAGTATATGAATGCTTTTCTTATTAGGTGATAGGTCATATTTCAGATGCTTTACATCCTGTGTGTGTGTGTGTGTGTGTGTGTGTGTGTGTGTGTGTGTGTGTGTGTGTGTGTGTGTGTGTGTGTGTGTGTGTGTGAGAGAGAGAGTCTGTAAGTGAGATCACTATGAAAATTGATAATGGGTTTCAAGAGAAACTTGACCCAAAGATCAAGAAAAAAAAATGTTTTCAGATTGGCACCACATTGAGGAAATGGCACAAAAAATAGACGAATGAAAGGTGAATGAAAGAATGTGACCTCTTACTGGTTTTTTTTTTTTTTTTGTAATATACAGCCGGTTTATTGTTGTTTTTCTGGATTTCGGCTAAAAATCTGTGGGAACGTGTGGATTTGAGATCCTCTGAGCTATGCGTGTGATGGTGAGTAACTCACCCCGATAAGGACAAAAACAGCTTCAGGCATGACGCTCTGCTTTTTTTTTTTACTTTCTGACCCTTAAATAAACAATCAAACCAAATAAAAAAAGAAATAATTACACAATATCACCCTCACCCAAGCACAGTCAATAAGCCAGGACATGTTTTCATATTTTAGCTTTTTTTTTGTGTGTGTATTGAAGCTACAAAGTTACTACACGGCAGAATCCCAAGTGTTGAATTAACACAGTATTTATGTAAATTCATTCTTTAAGTGTTAAATCATCATTGGGGATTTTACTATGTGTAGCTTACACCACATACGGGATGCTCATAACCTTAAGATTAGCACACTGCATGAGGCGGATATGGAGAAGGTGCATGATGGTACAAGACAAACTACTGTATACGTTCACATTACCAGCCTGGTCGCGACTAGTTATGGGAAGTTTGGATCATTTTAGTGACTCGGTTCTTTGAATCTCGTTCATCAAAATGAACAAATCTTTTTTTGAGTCATTTTGTTCTTTTAATCAGAAATAAAATAAAGTGTTGAATTTTCAATAAATGGGACCCCAACAAAAAAAGTCGGTGGGATATATTAGGCAGCAAGTCAAACTTTTTTCCTGAAGCTGATGTGTTGGAAGCAGAAAAAATGGGTGAGGGGAAGGATTTGAAAACTGCAGCTCTTATGGGATGTTCCTGGTGTGCAGTGGTCAGGACATACTAAAAGTGATCCAAGGAAGGAAAACTGGTGAACTGGTGGAGGGTCATGGATGACCAAGGCTCACTGATGCACATGGGGAGCGAAGGCTGGCCGGTGTAGTCCGATCCAATAGTAGAGCTAGTGTAGATCCAGATGAGGAAAAGGTTAATGCTGGTTAGGGTTAGGGTTAGAAAGGCGTCAGAACACACGGATCATTACTGTTTCAGTGGCAAAGGAGGGAACCTACTCGATATTAGGCGGGTGGTCAATGTTATGGCTGATCAGCGTAATTCTAAATGTGAACCATCATGACATGCAAAGCCGATCTGACCAAAGGAATCGTAATTGAGCAACATGGCTTGTAATGTGAATGTAACAAAAAATGCCAACTATAAACAAGATAGGAACAACGGAAAATGCAGGAGAATGACATATATGTCAGGATGTATTGCAATAGAAGATGTCGCAACAAGGCCGTACCAAGTCCCAAAAACATCCAGACACATCCAGTTCAGAGATTAAATGGTCATTAAGGGATGAAGGTCATGAAAAATGATGAGGATGAAAAGCTTCCAACACTTTTTTTAGCTTCAATCCATTGCAGCAGTTGAAGTAATTCACGAAGGCTGCTGCGGGATTGCACAAGGCTCTAATGACACACCTGTTAAAGCTCGAAAAGTACCTGCTTTGACATTACTGGAATTTGACCATGATATTGTCTGTGGTGATGTAATGGTGGTCTGTGGTGATGTAATGTTATTTTCGTACGTAATAAGAAAATAACACTTATTTTGAACGAGGCAGCTGCAGATGAGATGAGGTGTGTCTAAAGCACCGCTTGGGCATGTTGGAGGATAAGTCGTAATGATGGATATCACCGAGCGTACCCTCTCATCAGAACTGTCTGACCAAGAGCTGAGGTTTAGTGTGCGGACAAAAGTGTGAATGTTGCCTGGTAATCAGCTTATCACATTAAGTCATACACAGTGAGTAACCTTGAAATCAGTCTGCGTCTGAGGCACATGTCTGAACAACTCGAGCCCAAGCCATGTGAGACGCCAAGCATGTCCTGGCTGAGTGAGATGATGCTGGGGGAAAGGATGCATCTGAGAACATTTTACATGAACTACTGTACACTGACTCGTTCCTGTTTATTTGCAGCTCTGCTTGAGTGAGTTTAATCTCATGAATTTAATTATTCCTGGATTATTAGTCCTATCCACTTTCACTTGCGCACGCAGGTGTGCCCTACTTTTTAAGAGCCGATTCAATACACAATAAACCACAATTGATATCATAACAAACGTAGAGAATGTTTTGGGCTGTAATTTAGCTTTTAAAAGACATTTAACCACTTTTGTCCCAAATTACTGGCATTTATTCTTTGCATCAAAAACATAAAAAAAATTCCTTTCAAGACTGATCAGGTGTCTTTAAAATTCCTTCAGATCATAACCAGCAATTTTTCAGTGTTTGAACTTTTTTCCATCTCTTTTGCAGCGAAAGGAAAACTACGGTTCGGATAAACGCTGTGCTTCGGGTACAAAGCGGCCAGTCTTTTATCTAACTCTTTTACACTGAGTGTTGACAATCTAGGTGTGTTCTCTATTGTTGCACTGTTACCCTCAAGCTGTTCACTGACCTCGTGTTTACTCCTATTACTCCGGTATTATCAGCGTGTGCTGCTCTTGTGATTGTACATTGCAGTGGTGTGTATCGAGAGTGACTGATTTGAAATGAATGGGTGTCACACACATGTGTGCTTGCACGTACTGTAGTGGTAGTTCAACTCAAAAACATGCTCTGGTTAGCCACAACCTAGTGTGCATATTCCAAATTATACAGCTCGGTGTCAGTATTTGAATCCTTAACAGTAAATACTAACTTAGTACTACAATTAGACAAGAGGGATTCCCCGAGTAGTGATGTAGAGCTTAACAGCACTGAGACGTTTAAATACATGTATCATTCTGTGTCACAGGGTTCAAACAATTCACAAGTCACAGCATGGGTGAAAGTAGGTCTGGATGGTCTGCAGTACTGAGGAGAGAGCACCAGCCTGCCAAAATCACAACCCTTCAGCATGACAACACACGACACGCTGTCCCCATATCGTACAGCCTCCATAGTCTGAATTGCCTCTGAACCGTCCGTGTTGTTCTGTTCATGGCCAGAGGTGGGTAGTGTAGCCAAAAAATGTACTCAAGTCAGAGTAGATGTACTTCAAAATAATAAAGTAGAAGTAAAAAAGTATTCGGTGAAAATACTCAAGTATTGAGTAACTGTTTCAATCGTAATTTTTGTATTCAATCTGTATTTTTTGTTTAAGTTAAGATCTAATCGCACCAACATGAATAAAGCCTTCTATACTGACCGCCAGATTGTACACTAACCGCAAGATCCCACTAGTAGCAGCATGGATTTATGGGCCTTCAGGTAGGATGAATTTATAGAACACCGTCTGAAGACCTGATTGGTCAAACGGAGTCATGTGATTATTGTTGCTGCGTCTGATTGGTGAAACAGTCATGCGGTAGATCCATTCGGCTGCATGAGAAGAATTAACGGTTATAAATGTAACGAGTCGAGTGTAGCCGAATGTAGCGGAGTAAGGGTAGCGTTTCTTCTTCACAAATCTACTCAAGTAAAAGTAAAGAGTATGGTGCAGTAAAACTACTCATAGAAGTAATTTTTTTTTCAAAAAGTTACTTAAGTAAATATAACAGAGCAATTGTAACTTGTTGCTACCCACCTCTGTTCATGGCTAACCCAAGCTACAATGCTTACTAATGTCTAACACAAGTGTCTGAATCCCAAATCCCTCTCTAACCACTGATTAAAGACACAACTTGCTGTGTTGAACAAGGGATTGTTCAAGCAAGGGCTCACTTAGAGCACTAGCTTCCCGTTTAATGCTATTTGGGATTTAAACCCTGGAACCTGAACGCTAATACGGCTAATTTTCTAAACTGGAATAAGTGATATAAAGTAAATCATGTAAGTTTCTCAGGACTGTCCACCACCTCCATGTTTTATTCTCCTCACCTTTAGGCTACATACTGTAGTACCTGAAAGAATTTAAAACTACTTTCACCCTGTTAATTACACTAACTGTCGGTCGCCAGCTTCACTAGTCGCAGCTAGTTAGTTTGCGGCAGGATATGTGTCACGGAAGGATATGTGTTGACGGAGCAAAATGGCTGGTTAGATAAACAAACAAATCATAATCTGTTGTTGATAAACTGTGATTGTTGAACTGTTGTATAAAAGCGATAGCACAAACAAGGTAATGCTGTTGTGCTGAATATCTGCTGCGAAATCTTCCGTACTCAGGCCGTTCCTTCGTCCATATGATCACATCACAGCCATGCTGATATTCAGTACAACAGCACTCCATTTTATGTGACATTGTTTAAGTAAAAATAGAAAAACATGCGAACACAATGTGAATACTTTTCACATTAACGTTCCACATTATGCGTATAGGGCACTGGGTAAGATGTATCGCTTCATGAGGTTATCCAGTCCGTAATGCAAGCAAAGTCAATAAAAAAATGTGGAAAGATTTCTACACAATCAATCCACAAGAAACGAAAACACATGGAAAATGTTAACTGCTGCTAACCTAGTGTGCATATTCCCAATTTTTAAATACTATCTCAGTAATATAATTGGACAAGAGGCATTGCCAGAGTGGTGATATAGAGCTTAACAGTACTGAGACGTTTAATTATCATTCCATGTCGCGGTGTTCAAACAATTGTTATTAACACTATCTGTCGGGCGTAGCATGGGTGAAAGTAGATCTGTACGGTCAGCAGTAGTCCAACCTAGTGCTAGCCCGACTCAAAACATGCTCATGGGTAATGCTCACACTGCAAAGCTCAAACCCTCGACCTTTCATTAGCGTTCACACTGACCAAAATATTAACTGCGGCAAATAACTTGCTGCTACAATCTAGGTGTGTTCTCTATTGTTACACTGTTACCCCCAAGCTGTGCACTGACCTCTCATTTACTCCTATTAATCCACTGATTTGTAATGAATAGGTGTCACACACCTCAAAAACAAGCTCTGGTTGCCAAATGCCAAATGCTAAATCTTTTTACTGGACTGTTTAGCAGTTTCATGCAGAGTGATGTGAAATACAATGCCAAGCTGTCTCTCCTAAAACATTCTGCTGTCGTCATGATTGTTGTCATGAGTCTGAAATCTGAAACCGCAAGCTGTCATTTAAAGTATTAGACATTTAAGAAGATTACACAAGACAGGTTTTCTGTTAGGTTTAAAAGCTACAATAAACTTTTCTTTTTTTTTAAATCAGACACTAACTCTGACACGTACACGGGTTTGTGTTAGCGGATACAAGGAAGGACAACAGGTGAACCGAGAAACATAATGCACCCTGTTACAGTGCAGACAAGGTCATGGGCAACTAAAGCTCACTGATGTGGCTTGGGAGTGAAGGCTACCCTGTCTTGTCCGATCCCACAGAAGAGCTACGCTGGCTCTGACAGAAAGGTGTCAGGACACACTGGGCATCTCACCTTGCTGTGTATGGGGCTGTGCAGATACAGACCGGTCAGGGCGCCCACATACACAGAACACCACATAGGACTATTATTTTTATTTTCTATATTAATTTTATATTTTTATTTTCTATATTTGTATAGATAAGTGTTTATATTTGCTTTTTTTATAGCTATGTTTTCTATAGCTTAGTCTTTCTATACTATTCTTATTTTATCCCATAATTTATTTCTTGTTGTAAATTGTTCTCTCTTTTTATTTACTTTTAAGCTCACGAGCATCGTACTGTGTATGACTGTGTATGTGACTAATAAAATTTGAATTTGAATTTGAAAAGATTGCACCAGGAGGCAAGAGATAGTGTGAAGCTCTGGACAATTTTCAGCTGGTAAACATTGGGTCCTGGCATCCATATGGATTTTACTTTCAGATGTACCACCTACCAAAACATTGCTGCTGCACCAAGTGCACCCTTCCATGCCAGTGATATTCTTAATGGCAACAGTGTCATTCAGAAGCATACTGCACCCTGTCACAGTGCAGAAACTGTTCAGTGCAGAAACTGTTCAGTGCAGAAACTGTTCAGTGTAAAGTTTTTGGAATTTAAAGACGAATGAACAAGTATCTTGGTCTGTCCACTGTGTTCCCTGCTTATTAACGGCAAAAGGCGGAGTTTTTAGATGTTTGGACAGAAGCCTAGTGGCGTGTACATCTGCTACGTCAAAGAATATAAACTATTTAAACATGTCCTGGTGAAATCCGGCAAAAACAAAGAGTGGAAGTTGTTTTGAAGTCCATCCAAACCAGGAACTGTTAGCTCAAGGGAGGGGGAGAGAGATAAAAAAGAAAGATTTATCATCCTAATATCACAACCAAGAGGAAGCGAAGAAAATAAGAGCATGGAGAGTTTACACATTTTATATCAAACATCTTTAGAGATGTTTTGGTGAAGTTCCCCGCGGCGCTACGCTACACTGTGACCAGGTGTAAAGCCTCTGATTGGTGCCCTATGACAGGCTGATGTCCCACTCGGGGTGTGTCCCACGTCACACACATTGTTCCCAGGTAAGACTCCGGATGGATCCCCACCCTGACTGAGATAAAGCAGTGACTGAACAATTAACTGTGCAGTTCTGCTCTACAACTGTATAAAAGAAATCGGAAAATCCCTATCGGCTAACCGTTTGGTTTTGATTTAGCAGAAGCTTTTCAGCACTTCCTAGACTAGTACAATACATTACAAGACCTGATTGTTGCTGTTCTTTCGCAAGTCATGTTGAGAAAATGCCAGACATTATAAAATCACTCAAGTTGTAATATTGAAACTACTGTATGAACTTTTCCCCCAGTGTTTATTAAACATTTTTATGGATGTGGTGTTACTCTAGACTGATTAAATGCAAAACATTGTGTAGGTTCCCCTTGTGCCACCAGGGCAGCTCTTGCTTCTTTAATGCATGACTTCACAAGACCTCTGTGGTGTGCTGTGGTGGCTGGTACCAGGATCCTTTGGGTGTTGCGGGTTGCGATGTGAGGCCACCGTGGATCGGACTTGTACGTCCAGAGCGTTCTATTGATACTTGTTTGGATTGGGATCTGGAGAATTATGCGTCAGATCAACAACCTTGAACTCTTTGCCTGCTCCTCCGCATACACAGCAGGCTGTGATGCACATCATAGCCAGAATGAACTTTTTTTTCAGCAATTTCTGCTGCATTGGTTTTTCTGTGGGATTAGACCAGACGATTTGGGCTTTAACCCCCACAGCCAGAGATGAGCCTTGGCTGCCCTTGATCTGATCCTGTCACTAGCTTACTGGTGTATAACTGATGGTATTCAATTCACCTGGTGGTGTTAATGTTGTTACTGATTGGTATATATTTCAGCTCAAATCTATATAAATGTTCATTCAACACTGTAAAATTAAACTTCCACCTAAAGCAAAATCCCCCATACTGAAATTTCACCTCTACAGCAAAATTCCTGGTGTTGAATTAAAACCCAGAGTATTGACTTAACACACAACAATGTTCATACAGTATACTGTATCAATCATAATTTTGAACACAGGTTTTTTTTTTTTTTTCTACATTCTAGAACAAGACTGGATTTTTTTTTTTTTCAAATCTTTGAAATAACACACATGGCATTTGTTAATGAATTAACAACAGGCCCAACATCAGTTAGTTGTTATTTTAAGCAACAAAGTCCAGCTGTTCTGGAACAGTTCTTGTGAGAACAGTATTGTCAAGTGCATTTGCTTAACACATCAAGCACCAGGATGGAACTGGCTCTCATAAAGACCTTCCCAGGAAAGCAAGACCAAAACTTACCTCTGCTGCAGAGGAGAAGTTTATTTAGAGTCACCAGCCTCAAAAAATCACCAATTAACAAACAGAACCTCATTAGAGCCTTTATGATAAATACAAGTACAATAGCAGATATCAATATCAACTGTTCAAAGAAGCATATTTTGGATGGCTTCAGCATTGCTTTACAATGCAGAAAGAAATAAAAATCAGGAACAACTATGGAGTTGTATACATGTCCATGTGTATACTAAGCACACCTGAGAACTACAGTACCTGAGGTGTTAAATCAGCACTGTGTATGCTGTGTTGTGTTCTGTCCAGCCGGATGTGTATGAACGTGTAAAAGCTACCGAAATTTTGCTGTTCAGGCAGAAAAAATTTAATTCATTCAACCTTTAAAAAACATAAAAAGAGACAAAACAAATCCTTTATTATTGGATCACAATAACTTTTTTTTTTTTTTTTTTTTTTGCAGTCTGTTTATAAGATAATATGTGTATTCGAATTTTAAGGTTATTACTTAAAGGTGTTTTTTTTTTAAATAAATATTTATACATATACATTTTTATTATTTATGAGGTTTGGAACCATTAAATCAATTCAAAGACCTCAGTAATAAACATAACAGCTTTGATGATAGCAGGTTGGACTTTCCAACAAATCTAACATGGTCATTGTGGCTAGTCTTTAAGAACTCCATGGGGGTCACCGGGCAACCCCTTTGAGTATCTCTGCTATGTGTGTGTGTGTGTGTGTGTGTGTGTGTGTGTACTACATAAGCATAATAATAAAACAGCAGTAAAAAAAAAAACAGTAGCTGTAAAACAACCCAATATCCCAATCTAATAATAAATTAATTCGTTAAAATAAATTCATTGATTCATTACCTGCCTATCCTAGAACAGATGGCAGAGTCAGCGGCCACGGCGGCGCGCGAAAACTCCCCGTCCTCCTCACAGCACTTGCGCATCCGCACGAGCAGCAGCGCGCACACGCAGATGATCGCCGCCGCGCAGCACAGCGCCACGCACAAGATGCACGCGAGCCTCGTTGACGACTTCGACATCGCTGCAGCGCGGATGAAGGATGCACGACGAAATGCACGCGCTTGTATGTGGAGTTTGGTGTTCGTATGTGGGGGGGAAGTAGGGGGGGGGGGGGTCAAGCCGCTCCTCTCTCTCTCTCTCTCTCTCTCAGCCAGCTGAATGGTGATGCGACCAGTGAGTGCGCCAAAAAAAAAAAAAACCCGCTGGTATCATTATTATTATTATTATTAATAGTATAATATATTAATTTATATTTTAAAAAGTCAGATTATGAAATAAAAGGGCGTTATAACATGAATTGCTTAGAACATGCCTATTTTACATAAGTTATAAAGTTTAAACCTATTACTTTCATTTCGTTTCTGTATCTATAAAGGCTATGCGGAGCGAAATAAGTGGATACAAGTGGATAACATGTGTGACGTAATTGGAACTAATAATGTACTGTATTGTAGTATATTCTGTAGTCAGAGTCTATACAAGAACTAATAATGTACTGTGTTGTAGTATAATCTACAGTGTCAGAGTGTCTATGAGAACTAACAATGTACTGTTAGTATAAACTAAAGGGTCAGAGTCTATATAAGAAAACAGTGTCACTAAGGTTCAAGTTATAAGATGATTATAATACGTCACAGCATAATCTTCTTTACAGACTAGTAACAGTTCAGGCCTGTAAATAGTGCTAATTACTGATTGGCCAGTAAAGTTGTGTGTTATACTGTAGATAAATATCTGGTGAAGACAAATTGTACAAGATGAAATATCAATAAATTTCACTAGTTACTGAATCAATATGCAGCCAAATAAATTCTCTGATTTTGTCAGCGGGCTATTTAACCTAAAAGGCTTTAATAAACACCTTCAACTAAAGCCAGGAGCAGTGGCATTCTAAGCGTGTATTAAAGGTTCATATACTGGTGGCGGGTTAGGTTAATTGGCAAATTGCCCGTAGTGTGTGAATGCATATGTGAATGTTGACTGGAGGCCCTACCACAGTTGTAAAATAGGAATGAATACAATGTTAATCACCATTGACCTCCACAGTCCCTAGTTGGAGTTACAGAGGTTCCTACAGTAGATGGGTGGATGTTGTGAGAGGGAATAACAACGGTCTGAATAACAGTTTGCATTCAAACCAACACACACAATCTTTTGCATACATGTCAAGGAATCACATTGATTGCTTTTACATTACTACTACTGCTACTCCAACAAATGATAATAACAATAATTATTATAATAAATTTGATTCATAATGCAATTTATAATTAAAGCAAATCTAAATCAAAGAGCTACAAATTGTTTCGACCCAAAAGCTCCGATAAAGATATAAGTTTTAAGACCAGATTTAAAAGCATCAACAGTCTGTGGCATCCTCAAATACTCTAAGAAAGCATTAAACAGTCCTTGTGGAGCTGAGCAAAAAGCGCAATCTCCCAACATATGAAGCTTGGTCTTAGGATGTTTCAAAAGATGTACTGACACAGAGGTTGTGTGTAGATGTATGTGAAGTAATAAGTTCTTTGAGATAAGGAGTGGCATAAATCCACTGGTGGCTAAGAAGTGCAACCATGTATTCAATTCTGAATGAAACAGGGAGACAATGAAGAGATTTAAGAATAGTCATGATGTGCTTGTGCACGATGGTGGATAGTGGTGAGCGCTGTCGCCTTGCACCTCCAGGGTTCGGGTTTGATTCCCGGTCAGGCTCGATTCCCGTCTCTGTGTGCATGGTGTTTATGTTCTACCCATGCTTGGTGGGTTTGCTCCGGTTTCCTCCCACAGTCCAAAGAAATGCAGATTAGACCAATCGGCATTCCCAAATTTAGAATGAGTGTGTGTGTGTGTGCCCTGCAATGGATTGGTACCCTGTCCAGGGTTTACCCCGTCACGTGCCCTAAGTCTAGGGGCATAGGCTCCAGGCCCCCTGTGACCCTGTAAACACTCTCATCAGGATCCTAGCGGCACTGTTTTGACTATATTGCAACTTTTAAAGGCTTTTCCAGAACTGCATTGCCTGGAGGAGACAACTTGGACTAACTTTTCAGCTAAATGAAAGGTTACAGATAAGTTCTCTGAAATCTAATAACAACAACAAAATTTTAAAAAGCAATCAAATCTAATAATAGAATCCAAAAAAAAACAAAAACAAAGTTGCTTCCATTTGAACTCCATTTAACATTGCTGTAGAATTATTAACTTAACTTCTTTCATGTTTCCTTTCATCCTCCAAAAGTAGGTTGATGGGATAAGATAAGCCTGTCCAAGGCGGGGCTGTTGCGCCTTCATTCAGGGCTGTGCCGGAGATTTTCATCCTTTGCTGGTGCTAAGGGTTGCTTGACCTGGCAGCAAGGGTGCTCTGAAACTCGCCATTAATGTGCGGTCAACGCTGTATAATTTCTAGTTCATTAAAATATCACAAACCCATGTACAAACACATCCACGTGCACACACACACACGCAGTATTCATTCTGCAACCATTACAACGCCATTCTGTATTAAACACAAGAGGAGATATTTAGCTCATAGCATATAGATGCAAGGTTGTCGAGCCAACTTCTGAATATAAAATATAAATATACACAGAATATAAAATTTCGGTAGTTATGCCCTGGCCATGGTTTTTTACACATTAGGAAGCAGCAGACACAGGCTCATTGTATTCATTTCTTAAACTCACCAAACACCTCATCTACTAAACCAACAGTGTTCTGCTCCACAGAACTAATGTTACAAGAGCAAGCATTGTGTGAAGCATTTTTTTAGAATACAAATTGCATCTCCACATAAGGACATTTATGTAAAAGGTAATTAAATGTAATTCGGAATAAAATAAAGTGAAAATCAATTTATTAAGATCATGAAAAATGCTATTTTTTTAGTACATTTGGATGAACCAACCCTGGAGGGTGTTAGTTACAGTGTTTTAAAACTATGTTTAGGATTAAAACATTCTCAATTCTGGTAAAGGTTCAGGAATCCCTGACTTTATATACTGTATATGGGACACATACAGTATGAGCAATGAACTAACATGACCCTGAAATCTTTGGTAAGTACTAGGGAAAAATACTGTTGATCTTAATTTGAGAGTCGATTCACGGCATGCTAAAGCACATACACCACACTCACTCACAACAAATAAATCACACACCTCCTAAACACATAAATCATGATTCTATTGGCAGTTGTTTTCCACTTCTCCTAGGTGATGGTTAATAGATGTTCACATATTCGACCAGGGGTTTTACTTAGGTTAGTTTTACTAAAGCGGCACAGTGGTGTAGTGGTTAGCACTGTCGCCTTGCACCTCCAGGGTCCGGGTTCGATTCCCGTCTCTGTGTGCATGAAGTTTGCATGTTCTCCCCGTGCTTGGTGGGTTTCCTCCGGGTACTCCGGTTTCTTCCCACAGTTCAAAGACATGTAGGTTAGGTTAATCGACATTCCCAAATTGGCCGTAGTGTGAATGAGTTTGCGAATGTGTGTATATGTTTGCCCTGCGATGGATTGGCACCCTGTCCAGAGTGTACCACGTCTTGTGTCCTAAGTCTCCTGGGATAGGCTCCAGGCCCCCTGTGACCCTGAATACAGGATTAAGAGGTATAGATGAGAGTGAGTGAGTAAGTAGTTTGACTGTACCATACTTTTTACTTTTCCTTGAGTAGATTTGTGAAGAAAAAACATTTATATATATATATAAATTTCATTATAAAAAAATATTAATATAAATATTGAAATATCAATATAAATATTGAAAAATTGGGAAAACTTTGAAAGTGTGCCCAAGTGCAGTCACAAAAACCATCAAGCGCTACAAAGAAACTGGCTCACATGCGTACCGGCCCAGGAAAGGAAGACCAAGAGTCGCCTCTGCTGCGGAGGATAAGTTCATCCGAGTCACCAGCCTCAGAAATCGCAGGTTAACAGCAGCTCAGATCAGAGAGCAGGTCAATGCCACACAGAGTTCTAGCAGCAGACACGTCTCTAGAACAACTGTTAAGAGGAGACTGTGTGAAAATAAACAGTTAAAACAGTTACTCAGTACTTGAGTAGTCTTTTCATCAAATATTTTTTTTACTCTTACTTGAGTTACATTTTGGATGACTACTTTTTACTTCTACTTGAGTAATATTATTTTGAAGTACAGTTACATTTTTTGGCTACTCTACCCACCTCTGTATACGACTAAGCAATATTGTGGTGGCAGGCTTGGGGTCAAGTACCACTCTCACACCAGGGCCAAGAGTTGGGTACCTGACGTCAATGTGGCTATTAGTGTCTGTGTTTTGCAGTGAGTACAAAGGCTATAAAGGGAGTGCTATTGCTCTAATGAGAGAGAGAGAGAGTGAGAGAGACGGCAGAGCAGGACAGAGCAGAGCTCAGAGCGTAGCACCAATTCGTGCTTGCATGTTTTCTGATTCACTTACGGGAAAGGTACAATGAATTTAACTGGAAAAAAAAGCTAAATCAAATCAGAGCAAATCCACCTACATTAGCTCCATCCTTTATCTTGCCAAACATTCTCTGACAAAGGAACTATGTCCCCATGAAGTCCTCACCCTTTGCACATCTCCTCAAAACCCTCACTGACAAGCATCAGAGCCAACATTAGGAACGTATCCAACTGTGGGCTGACCATCTGGAGCAGTTCCAGGTCCTAACCCTAGGTGGAAGACTAGCAGATTATGTAGTCCTTAGCGTAGAGTGTGAGTGTATGTGTGTGTCACAAGATAACACTGGCGCATTTATCCAGCTTATATGTGCAGAAGGGGGGGGGGGGGGGTCTGCACCACCTTCTCCACATTTGGGAGAACAGCAAACAAGACCATGAACAAGGACGACAAAGCTTGATGTGTAGTACCACAGGGGCACCCCACTATGGGAATTTATGCCAGGAGACAAAGTACTTATTGTGCTACCCATATTGAGCTCTAAGTCACAGTACTCTAAAAATGGCAAGGGACCTTTGAGGGGAGACGTAAGGTGAGAGAGGTTGAATAGTGTGGGACGTTTTCAATAGGAAAACCTAAAGGATAGGGCTGACGCACAAAATTACAGTCTGATGCAAAAGTTTAGGCACCCCTTGTTAATTAAAAGACTTTTAAATTGAAAAGATGTTAACATCTTGGAAATGGACAAAAATGCACAATATTTTCAGCAAACATTCATGCATGGTTGCTTCTTGTGCCATAAATTGAACAAAAATAAAAAATAAAAACTATATTATGGTACAGATTCTCACATTCTTTTTACAAGGTTTCAGACCTTAATCAGCTCATTAGATCTGATGCATAGCAACAGCTGTCATTTGTAAATGCCAATTTCAAAGCTTTACTAATACTTTGACACTCAACAATCATTGGTTCCTCTAAGCAGCTGTGTAAGACTCTGAAAATTAAAGTTATTGATGCCCACAATGTAGGAGAAGGCTACAAGAAGATAGCAAAGCGTTGTCAGCTTGCAGTTTCCATAGTGAAAAATGTAATTAAGAGATGGCAGTTCAGAGGAACTGTGGAGGTCAAGATGAGATCTAGAAGACCAAGAAACTCTAAGAAAGAGCTGCTCGTATGCTGGTCAGAAAGACAAATCAAAACCCCCATTTGACTGCAAAAAAACTTTAGACTCAGGAGTGGTGGTGCACCGTTCCACTGTGCAGCGATGCTTGAACAGACAAGACCTTCATGGAAGAGTCAGCAGAGGAAAATCTTACCTGCGTCCCCATCATAAAATCCAACATCAGAAGTATGAACAGAACATCTACAGAAGCCTGAAACTAATGCTGTGGACTGATGAAGTTAAAATAAAACGCTTTGACCACAATCAGCAAAGGTATGTTTGGAGAAAAAAAGGAGCAGCATTTCATGAAAAGAACACCTTGCCAAGTATTAAGCATGGGGGCGGATCTATCATGCTTTGGGGTTGTGTTGCAGCCAGTGGCACAGGAAACATTGCACGGGTGGAGGGAAGAATGGATTCCACTAAATACCAGCAAATTCTGGAAGCAAACATCACACCATCTGTAAAAAAAAAAAAAGCTGAAGCTGAAAAGAGAACAGCTTCTACAACAGGACAATGATCCTAAACATACCTCGAAATCCACTATGGAATCCCTCAAGAGACACAAGCTGAGGGTTTTGGAACGGCCATCACAGTCCCCTGATTTAAACTTCATTGAAAATTTGTGGGTAGATCTTAAAAGAGCTGCGCATGCAAGACAACCAAAGAATATTACAAAACTAGAAGCCTTTTGCAAGGAAGAATGGGAGAAAATCTCAAGTACAAGAATTGAAAGACTTTTAGCTGGCTATAAAAAGCGTTTGCAAGCTGTGATATCTGCCAGAGGAGGTGTTACTACTGTAAGTATGGGTGTCCACAATAATGTTTTTATTTTTACATCTTTGTTCAATTTATGACATTAAACGTAATTATGCACCAGTGTTTGCTAAAAATATTTTGCATTTTT
Source organism: Clarias macrocephalus (assembly GCA_011419295.1). NCBI lineage: Eukaryota > Metazoa > Chordata > Actinopteri > Siluriformes > Clariidae > Clarias > Clarias macrocephalus. Next base: position 47,798 of record JAAGKR010004082.1, read on the forward strand.
TCCATTTCCAAGAGAAACTACGTTAACATCTTTTCATTTAAAAAATCACCAAAATCTGTTATTTATCAAGGGGTGCCTAAACTTTTGCATAAGACTGTACAACAAAATTATGACCTCAAACTACTGAAACCATGGAGGGAGGAAGTAATGGTGTCTCTGGTGACAGTGGTCCAAGAAATGGCAGAGCTAGGACTAGAAATAAATTCAAAAAGCATGGCCCACCCATGGAGACCCCCTTTCGAACACCAGAGGGCAATTCTCCATTGTGTTTTTGCCCCTGACTGGCCACACACACGTCATAGAGCACTGGTCATCGGCTCCTATAGGGTATTTAAGTGGAAAATGATATTTCCACTGACTGAAGCATCCTGACTGAACGGAAACAGTCCAGTGATTTTTGTACCCAAGGTTTCTATGTCCAAAGTCTGTGTAGAAAGTCAGTGAGGTGTCTATACAGTGTTTAGTGCTCCTCAACACTTGATCTCTAGATCCCCATGACTCCAGTTTCCCATGAAAAAAACTACAGTTTTCATCTGGTTCAGATTAGACCAATTTATTATAATTCTATTCAGGTTGTTGGGGTACCAGCAACATACCAACGACTCATAGGCAGAATCCTCCACAGCCATTATGTGTATGGCTTATTTAGACAATATCAACATTTATCTATAATAGCTAAAGGCTGTTCTGAGATCTCTGAGATGAGAGGGGCTCACAGCCACTCCAACGTGTATGCAGTTGGTTGGGTGAAAGAATGGTATCTAGGCTCCCACTTGGATTATGCAGGGGTGAATCCGCAAATTTAGAAACTGATTGACCCACGACCAAATTATGGAGTGAGACAGTTCCAGGGCTGGCTGGCTATTATCGAACGGGTTCGAACGTCACCAGCCCACTGACTGATCTTACTAAAAAAGGGGCACCAAATCCGATCCAGAGGGACACCAAATCTGATAAAGTTGCTTTAGATTCATTCATCTGATTTATTTCTCACCTTTATTTTACAGATAAACGTGTCAGACATAATCTTAAACAGTGAGCAAGTACAGTTCTATGAAAAGGAGTGACAGGCCACCAGGTGGGTGACCCACATTCTCTACTACTACCTGCCCTGGAGAGCCTTCACCCTCTGTCCAAACCTTCCCCATCTGAATGATCCCCTAATGAAAGATGCCAGCACTCCAGCTCTTCAAAAGCAAAGTGATTTACAAGTCATGGGTTTAGTTTACTCTGGCCAACTTTCTACTTCCTTGGCTGCGCATTGCATTTCGCCTGGACATGCAAAGGCTCGCACACAAATTTGCAGTGAATGAAAAGTGAAGGTTTAAACAGAGGCACACACACAAGCATTGTGACCTTCTAATATTAAGAAATGTCATGTGGGGGCTGAAAAAGAGTTTGTTACTTACACTTTCACATACCAATAAATTCAAAATGCAAATGCAAAGTGATTCACGGGTCATGGGGTAGATTACACTGGCCAACTTTCCCCTTGGGCAATGGACCTATGTGATTGTTGTCAAGCACTGCTCTGGGAAGGAAGCAAGAGTCGCATAGTTAATTACGAACTGGAAATAACAGCGCTCAGACAGAATGTGTGTGCGTTATAGTGAGATACTCACCAATAGTGAGAACGCAAAGATACCCAGATTCCCAGACAGAGCTTTGCTATAATCTTCTACATTAACTATTAAATATTGGTGACTTAAATAGCATTAGTGAATGCTGTACTGTACATGCCATGTTCAGTTAGTGACAGATGAGCATCAGAAATGAATAAACAAAAGAAAAAACACTCAAACTAATTGTAATTGAAGTAAAAATTGAGTGTAATACGTAACATTTTAAAAGAACAGACACGTTCCAGAGAAAAGTAGGAAAAGTGTAAGCAAGCTTGTCAGCCAAAAGGATTTAGAGCTGTCACACACATACAGAGATAACGCTTTTCATTTGCAACCAGATGTAAAGATCGATATCTGGTCTGCTTAAGCTGAATGAGATAGCAAGCCGTGAAAAAAGAATATGTTGAAGTTTGTGTAAATTTTAGAAACTTGGGCTCTGGGGTGCGGTGCCTTGGAGGAAAGCTTTGGAGCCTCGTTGCCTCGGGTTCCACGGTTCCATTATGAGCTCAGGTTTCTGCTTGTGCGGAGTTATGATTCTTTTATGTGTGTCCAAACGAATTTCCGTTCTGTGAGGCTTAGTTTTTCTCATCTCCCAAAACATGCTGCTGGATTAGTTACATTAACTTGTAATTAAGGGTGTGTCTGTAAGAAATTTGATTATGTTATGTATCATAGTTTACTATGATAAATTCTGATTCTTCTTCTTTGTTTTAAGCGGTGGTTGGAATCCAGTAGGTTGGTTACAATACCGCCAGACCCTGTTCTGTGGGTCTCATTCTCCCTCATCTTCCCGGCCTCTTACAGCCTCTGATTTTCCAGATCAGCTTTCCTTAAACCATCTAATGCATCCTTCCCTGGTCTTGTCTTGGCTTGTTCTGTGTCTTGAACTCTCTTGACAAGTTTCCCTCTTAGTACCATTCAGCATTTAGTTGGAATTCTGTAGCCTGCATCACCACGACCTAGAGATCTCTCTGTCTTCAGCTTCCCTGTCCTTTACAGCCGATTTTCCAGTTCAGTTTTCCTCAATAACAACATTAAATGCTTACTTCCCTTAACACTGCTTTCTACTCTCCCTAGTTCTTGGAGCTTTGTTACTATATCTAGCCTGTCTTGCATATACAGTATTTCCTGCAGAAGAGCAGCTCAACAGTCTCACTTTCCTGGCGTTCCTTACACAGTTCCGTTTGTTGTTTCCTAATATAAATAGAGCGCTATAAGGTTATTGTGTACATTTCTTAGCCTGTTAATTAATACTTCCTTTCTACAATTTTTCCTTCCTGTTTGGATCATTATCCCACTTATTGTTGATTTCAAGGTCCTGGTGGCGTCTTGTACCTGTACTAATTTATGTAAGTGCTGCTACTGAGTCACTAGATTTGAGTGATTTACCCTCTCAGACAATTCTAATGCCATCATTAACGCATACAGCTCCACTAACCAGGTCAGTTGTCCCATCAACATGCTTGATCATTAATATTTTCAAATCAACATTCAGCATTACTATACCCAGAAGGGTCTAACAGGCCACTTTATAGTAGAGTTGCACCAAAAACTTTACCATCCACACCCATCTCTATTGCCAGCTGATCTCCTTTCCAAGCTAAACTTTCCTTCTGAGCCGTCTCCTTCTCCCAACTCTCCTCTAGCATTCTCTTAGTTTTCTCCATGCCCTCTATTTAACCACTAGCTGTTTTCCACAATGGCATTTTGCCTACTTCAACCTGGAGATCTGGAAGTTAAGTCATATCAACTGGACTTCTTCTTAAATAGAACTGTCTAAGAAGACGTCTAGTTGATATGACTTAACTTCCAGGTAACCTCACCTGGATGAATGATCTTCATAGTCATTCAATCTGGAGAGTACACACATGTTCTAACAGCTCCTAAACACACTCTTAGAGCCTGAGCGTACAAGCCTGACAATACTGTAATTAGCTATATTTTATATATATTGCAATAGCAATTAGCTGCTGATCCATATACTGTACTATATTGCCATAATCCATCCTTGTTCGTTATACTGTATATACGCTTCAGAGACTCAACATGACCATCTCCCATCCCCAAATCATCCCTGCAAGGCATCTCATGACATTGATTACTTTTTTGCATTTATGACTCACATATCTTACATCTTCTCCCCATGTCAATCTCTCATCAAAATATGCTCCCTGAAAATGAAAAAGTGCTAACTTTCTTCAGATTGTTTCCCTACATTTTAGATTATATATCATGATTTTCTGACATGATTTTCCACTAAAAAGTGAAATTCTCCATTTTTCAATCATTTATTCCACTTTGCCGTTTCCAGGTTATGCGTTCAACATTTCTTCCCCATTTCCACCAAGCTCCAACATCATCAAAAAAAAAAAAGCAATTTCCCCATATCTGGTAAGATATTTCCAAAAATATCATTTATCATAATAGAGAATATAGTTGGACTTAACATGCTTCCCTGGGGAGTCCCATTTGCTATTTTACACTGGCTTGATATTTCTAAGCCTACTTTCACCAGAATAGTTCTTCTGTTCAAAACAGACATATTACTGGGTCCATGGTGTTCCTCCATTTTCTGAATCCACTTTGATACACAACCACCAAACCCCTCTTTTCCAGTAACTATACTTCCCTGTCAACTACTTTTTTATTCCACCAGTTTACAGACATGTGATGTCAAACCATTAGTCTATAATTCCCTGGTACACTGCCATCTTTTCCTGATTTTCTTATTGGAAAAATTATTGCCTCCTTCAAATGTTCTGGTAAGCTTCCCTCCTTCCATATCCTCTAATACAACAATAAGAGCTTACCCAAACCTTCTTTATGTAAATGCTTTATCATACAATAACCTTTCCTGTATTACTCAGGGCCCTTTGTAATTCTCCTATTGTAAGCGGGGAATCCTGCTCACCATGCGTGCTTCCCTTCTCACTCAGGGCCTTCACATTTGCTGACTTTATTCTAACTCTGCCTCTTCTATCGCTGCCTCTTCCCTCCTCTTCACACGGATTACTGGAACTTTTCAGATTAATATACAGTAGTTTTTGACCAGCATTTCCTCCTTTTCTTTGGTTGTTATTGCAATCATATCCCCATCCTCCAGAACAGTACAGCTGTAATTTCTCCTATCCCCTTTTCATACACTTTGTCATCCCTCATACCTCTTCTGCCTGAGTAGAATACCCTATTCTATAACAAAACTCCCTCCAGTGTGTCGGTTTAGCCTGCCTTATCGTCCTTCTAACATTTGCCTGAACTTGCTTGTACTCAATCAAATGCTGAAAGTTGTCAGTTCTTTTGAGAAGCTTAAATGCTTTATTTCTGTTTCTCGCTGCTTTCTTACACTGATCATTCCACCATGGTACCAATTTCTTACTCTTACTGCCTTTACTTTTAGGGATAGACTTTAATACTTTAAAGTAACACTGACATTTTTAAATACCATATACTGTATGCCAGAGTACAGGAACCATCAGACTACCATAGTACCTACAGCATGGTTAAATTTCTTCCGGGTGGTTTCCAGTGGCAGGCTTCTGTCCAGGGTGAATTCCTACTTCACACACCGGTTTCCCGGCACAGGATGCAAATTGCTGGGATGCAAAGCATAACCAGCATGATGCACTCACTCACTGGTGATGAGTAAAAGAAAGTATAAATGTGAATAAAGGAGCAAGTTCAGTGATTGTATAAATCGAAATCCTCAAGGAATTCGATTAAATCTCACAATTGCTAAACCTCACATTGTATTTTGCCTGGACACGCAAAGGCTTGCACAGAAATCAAGTAAATGAAAAGTGAAGGTTAAAACAGGAACACACACAAACACACACACACACACACACACACACACACACACAAACACACACACACACACACACATTATCAGACCAATCTAATATCGAAGACTGCAGCTGGAAGCTGAGAAGAGTTACCAGATGTTTAAAAATAAACCAGACAATTACTCAGTATGTATGAGAAGGTTTCGGTTTTACTCTTTTAATGCCATACAGTCTAAGAAATTGATTACACTGATTCAGACGAAATGGTGTGTTAGTCACACTTGTAAAAGCTGTTGTGCCAAAAGATTGGTTGTTTTTGGTCTTTCGGTTGCTCCTGGCAAGGGGTCACCACAGGGGACCATTCGGCCCACACAGTGCCGGGCTTCGGACTTGCACTGGCTGAGGTTTGCACCCAGGCTTTCCACATGGCAGGCGAAAAAGCTTTTTTTCCTCCATGTGTTTCCCAACACTTATATTATACGTGAAATAATATTTGTGAGGAATCCAGTTGACATTAACACACATTTACAGCTGCGTTAGGCATCAATCACACATAAAAGAAGGGATAATAACAGTCATAACAGTGCTGAACAGATCAACAAGATAATAAAATAAATTGACATTAAAATGCATTTACAGACTGTAGCAAAGTTACACATTATAGTGTGACTGAGTTGAGTAAGAGAGTATTATCTAAAGAGTGAAATTAATGTTAATATTTACAGTGACATTTAAATATTTACATCAGGTTTAATCATGTAGCACTTTTTATATTCATAAGACACTCAAAGGCTAACAAACATGATTAAGGAAGAGTTGTGGGTGGGCGAAAGAGAGAGAAACAGAGAAATAACAATCATAAGTACATGCAGCTCAAACCCAACATTGTATGATGTTCTTCTATTCCTTTTCTTCTCTCCTTCTTTTGCATCAATAATGATGACGATGATGATTATTATTATATTATCCTGTTATTATTATTATAAGTAGTAGTAGTTATGTTGCAATTATTATTATTATTATTATTATTATTATTATTAATGATCATAATAATACATTTGCTTTCCTTCTTTTTCAGGAGCTTTCATAACTAATATAACATAACTAGTTTCATGTTATTTTTGACCGCACAATTAAGCATATATTTCTATTTCTGTAATGCATTACTGGGTGGTTGTCCTGCATCCTCAATTAACAAGCTACAGTTAGTCCAAAATGCAGCTGCCAGGGTTCTCACTAGATCCAGAAAATATGATCATATAACCCCAATATTATCATCCCTGCACTGGCTACCTGTTCAGTTTAGAATTAATTGCAAAATAGCATTACTTACGTACAAGGCTCTAAACGGTCTAGCTCCCACATACCTAACCAGTCTTCAAATATCAAAATCTACAAAAGGAGGTAGGGCATTTTCATATTTAGCTCCAAAGCTTTGGAATAGCCTTCCTGACCGTGTTCGGGGCTCAGACACAGTTTCAAAAATTTACAAATTTAAAAGTAGACTCAAGACGCATCTCTTTAATACACGTAATTAATTTCTTTTACCTCATACTCCAGTACATCTATCCTGAATGGCAACCACGCTAATTCTTTTCACCTGCTCTTTATTTTTCCACCCATCCCGAGGCATCTGGAGATTGTTCCAGCTTCTGGAGATTGTTCAGCTTCAGTAGACAGAGAACCCTGCGAGGATCCTGAGGCATCCAGAGAAGGACCTGCTCCAGCTGGATTCTTCTTCATGTTGGTTTGGATCTACACATGCTGCTCCTGAGCTCCCAGTGATCCAGAGCCCGTCTGCCCTCTGTCACCCTTGGCTTGCTCATCAGGGACAATCTCGTTATCTAGACACATTTTTCTTACACATAAATTTTTTCATTTCTGTGAAGCTGCTTTGAGACAATGACCAATGAATTGAATATTTCTGTTGTTATTTAGTGACTTCATTCTAAGCATTCATTCTCTCTCTCTCTCTCTCTCTCTCT
>JAAGKR010004082.1:55206-65916 GCA_011419295.1 Clarias macrocephalus
CTGAGGCATCCAGAGAAGGACCTGCTCCAGCTGGATTCTTCTTCATGTTGGTTTGGATCTACACATGCTGCTCCTGAGCTCCCAGTGATCCAGAGCCCGTCTGCCCTCTGCACCTGCTGACTCATCCCTGTGCTGAACTGGACTTTGTGTTAATTTAAATAACTTCTGTTATATCGAACTTTCAGCTGCATAACACACATGATTTTATACAATTTCTGTTATCTGTTATCACCCAAATGAGGATGGGTTCCCTGTTGAGTCTGGTTCCTCTCAAGGTTTCTTCCTATTGCCATCTCAGGGAGTTTTTCCTTGCCACTGTTGCCGTCACCCTTGGCTTGCTCATCAGGGACAATCTCGTTATCTAGACACATTTTTCTTACACATAAATTTTTTCATTTCTGTGAAGCTGCTTTGAGACAATGACCAATGAATTGAATATTTCTGTTGTTATTTAGTGACTTCATTCTAAGCATTCATTCTCTCTCTCTCTCTCTCTCTCTCTCTCTCTCTCTCTTCTATTCTACAATTTATAAAGAAAAAGAAAAAAAATTTCTTTAGCCTGACTACCAAGGGCCCCAATGACATGAGGGCCCTTTTACGTCAGGAAGGAAAAGTGAGAGACATGGATTAAGTAAGGAAGGGCCCCCCTAAGTAGGCCACATTTCATTTATTAGTTTGGGTGAATATTTCAAATGTCAGTTGTACCAACTTGATTAATACAGTCACATGCACCTTTTTTTTTTACTTTAACACTGCAACACTAAAATGTAAAGACCCTGAGCCATGCAGGGTAAGCTGTAGGGGTAGTTTTAGAGGAAATGAGTATGCCCTTATTCACGGGATCTCATGGCAAGATTTTTTGTTTCCAGGCCTGATTAGAGTACAGTATGTATTATAGTTTACCATAGATAACTAGAGTACATACCATAGTAAAATGATGTGATGAACATCGCATGAAGAAGCTAGCTAAGGATTTAACTATAAGTTAGCATTACACATAGATAAAAGCATTAAATAGATACATAGTTAGCTTGGTATTTAGTGACAATTGCACTATTGAATAAAATAATAATATTATTATTATATTCCACTGTTGCTAAACATTATCTTCAGCGCTAATTAGCTTTACTTTACAGAGGGGCTTTAAAATCGCTCACAATTCTACAACAAGTCCCTTACCAACAATAACTGCAGTAGTTTTATTGCAGGTATACTGCATTTCTGTGAAGTACAATGTAGTACAATGCAGTTGTATTGAAATATGATTTTGTAACTTAGTAGATATTGAACAGTTCATTGCTAAAATAACAAGATTCCTTGTATTGTACTGTAGTAGCTGTTATCCTAACTAGGTTAGTCTATTATTATTATTATTATTATTATTATTATTATTATTATTTGTTGGTGTGGGGATCTAAGGACCAGGTTCGAGCCCCTCTGTCGGTGGGTTGCCACACCTCATAAAGCCCGGGTACAATCTGCCATGTTGTGCAGATTGATGGTCCGTTGTGGCAACCCTTTGATGGTAGCAGCCAAAAGACTGCAGTTATTAGCAGTTTTTATTATTTACTTTTTTTATTTACGTTAAATGTTTATTTTCTGAAGTTATTGTAATATTAATGTATGGTAGACTATTATTATTTTGTTCCTGACAAATACCATAAACATCCTGTGCCAAGGATGCAGAGTATGATGATTTAATTAGTGCAGGTCACTGGATGAAACATATGAGCTGTACCACTGTAGAATGTTTAGTTCTTAGTCTGTCCTGCTACTAACCTGATACTAACCTACCTAGCTCTTAGTCTGTTTAGTCTCCTAGTTTGTCTAGTCTCCATGTCTGGTTAGATCTTAGTCTGTTTAGAGACTAACCTGCTTAGCCACTAGCCTGCAAGTTCTTAGTCTGTCCCCTACCTAGTCTGCTGTGTACCCAGTCTGTTCATCACTTAGACCTTTGGCTACTAGTCTGTTAGCAACTAGTCTGATTAGCTATCATCCAGCCTAGCAGCTAGTGTGCGTAACAGCTAGTAGGCTAGGTCTCTGTTAGGCTTAGCTAATCCTCTTGTCTGTATTGTATTAGTCTGTCCAAGTTATTTGGTTAATGTTGTTGTGTGTGTGTTGTGCTCTAATTAGTTAGCCAACATCCTTTGTTTAAAGTTCATGTTCTGTTTTGTTTTGTTTAAATAAAAGACTCTTTACGTTTCACACAACCCTCTGCGTTTATGCCTGCCCCTTCTTCAGCCCACGGCTAACAACATCAGCCAGAATACCACCTAGATTCGTAACACCATCACAATATGTGGATGGGTATCATGTTTATTGCTTGGTTCAAGAGATATGGAATTCTAGTAAATGCCTAATTTCATCAAAATGTTGTGATGTGTGGCTCAACTTTAGTTTGCAATTCTAAATTCTTGGTTTATTAATGCCAGTGTCAGCTTTTACTTAATTCCAGGCACAGACAAAGAGAAAACAGATGGAAGGATCATCTTTCTCTTCTAATCTTCCATTATAAAATTGAGATCACATATAATTCTGTTATACAGATGTTATACATTCGCGGTTCTTGTGCATTTAGAGTTGCGCACTCTGACCAAAATGACAGCACATAAACGCCAACGCCACAGTAACGGCGTTATTGAGAGACAAGTTGGTCCATTACTCTCTTATAAACATTATTTTTGATAAAACGGTACACATTCAAAATTAAACCATGATGACATGTCAAAGCTCAGCCAAGAAAACTTGCCCAACCGTAGCAAGCTAGAAGAGGAATATGTTGTGGAGTTGGACTCCAACAGCCAAACCTGTGCAATGTTCCTGTCACAACTTAAGTAGCTTTTATTTTACAACATGAAATATTACATGTATTTTTATGTTATTGTATTGTATCACTGTGCTGTGTTAAAGGCGTTGTCCTAAATGTGTGTTTTCTAAAGTTATCTTAGCCCCTATACTGTTAGCATGTTAGCTAGGTTATCCTGAGGTAGCCTACTGCTAGCATTGGATTCAGTAAATGTATAGCCCAGTTTAACTACAGTATAGACCATATACAGAAACGAAACAACATTCCTCCAGGACCAAGGAGCTACATACATTCAACAAAATAAATTAACAACACACATTTACCAGAACTAGCTAGCTAACTAAGAGACCTAATTAGCTGACTAGCTCAGATATGACAGATTTATATTTTTTATTTTTTAAGTTAACTTAAAACTATCTATTTCTATATGAAAAGAGACAACAATAGACGACAGACAACAAAGTGCACGTGCAAATGTGCAAACAAAGAGCTACAGAGTGACAACACAACCACGTAACACGTTTCAATACTTTTTGTAGTAATGAGGTACGAGTTAAGGTAGTGGGAGGAGAAACAGTGAACATTTGATATTCCTGAAGTAGCAGCAATGATGTAAAAATACTGTGTCTTAATGTGTAACACTACACAATGTGAGGTGTTGAGCTAATAAACTGATTCAAACTTTATCAGAAACAAACTTCCTGTGGTTGTTTCTGTAGTCGACCATCAGTCCAGAGAGAAGATTGAGAGGGGGGTCTGTGTTCTCTCCACAGTTAATCTTATCACCTCAGAGCAGACTCTGGGAAAGGGGGAGAAGAGGGAGAAGACCAAGAGGTCAACACTAGACCCTGGGAAGGCTACCAGAAACCAAATTTTTCTCAGAACACATTTATATTTTTGCTTCGTCAATCTTAAACCTTTATGTCATTCATGTGTCAGAATGACATCAGGAGGTAGACGTCAGTCTATGGAACAAAGGTGTGGTTGGATTTTACTTGATAAAATATTACAGGATTACCTAAAATCTCACACAGTCACCCAAGTTTCTTTTGATGAATTGGTGTTCATTTGGACAACAAAAGACTTTTCTTAGCGACGTTTCATGATAAACATTTGCTATATTTGGTATCTTTTGTTAATAGAATCCACAAAGCCCACACATGACACTAAGAAGGCTCTTCAAGCCCAATAAACAGCAGCTGTGATAGGTCAGTAAACTCTGTTGATATTTTTAACAATATTTGGTCATTCCACATGAAGTTCCAGAGGCATCAAATTCACATTACATTCAGAAATCTTAATTAATTAAGATTGAGTATATACGGAACGATTCCATTTTAATTAATCCAATGTGTTTTCTACAATGATTATTTTTTTGTTTGCTTTCCCTTTGTTTCATCACATGTCAAGAAGGTCTTTAGTGTAGTGTTTAAGTAAGGGAAGGGAGGGAGGGTGAAAGTGCTTATTCAAACAAAGTTGAAAAAATGAGGACAAAATGTGGTGGAGGCGTTACAGACTTCCAGCTGCAGACCTGAACCTTGTAATTTTCCCTTTTTTATTTATTTTTATTTTTATTTCATTATTTGAGAACTGGATACTGTAACAAACTAAGAAAGAACACTGTGGGTGTTTCCAGTCATACACTGATTGACTGCAGCACTGTTGAACAGTAATATTGCCGTGTGTAAAAAGTGCTTTTATTGTCGCTTTTAAAAATGATTTTTATTGTTTTAAGTGGGTTGCTTTATTGATTTTTTTATTTAATTAATAAAATGAATGTTATTGTTGTTTAATTGTTGATTTCATTGTAAGCAAGAATTTAGTTGTAATGTAGTTGTATTACAATACATCACATATTTAGATCATAGAAATACTAAAAGTAATTTTTCAGCTTCATTTAAATTGTGTACACCTGTATGTTTTATTTGCAGTACAACTACTATATTGACTGCAATAGCCATTTAATATTAACTGTAGTATTGCGGCATTACTGCATAATATTGCAGCATTACTGCAGTATTAAGGTGTTTTCGTGCCCAAATCATGCATTTCTTGCATATTTACTGCATATGTAAAAAAAAAAAAAAAATGCAGTAACCTTAACTGCCTCGGTGTAACAGCACATTTAATGACAAATGGCAACTGCACTCATTCACTTGTTAAAAACACAAGAAAGACATTCTGCCAAAGCATCCTCTCGCCAACTGCTCTAGCCAAGTTGAAAAGGAGATAATGGTAATGGTCACCGCTATAAGAGCAGACAGGGTTTACAATATGATTGCTGCTGCAAGGAGTCTATCATCCGAGAGATTTTGATTTAACATTTGTTAAATATTAGTGTTTGATATATTATGAAGCTGTTTAGATTCTTTTAACCAGTCAGCCATCCATTTCTTTATTCCAACATTGCACGTTTATAATTCAAGTATATCAGAGTCTTTTAAATTGTGATTTTTTTTAAAAAATACAGTGTTAATCAAAGGGCTGTTCAGACTTCTTTGGGAACTTCATTCCACCATCTACAGTAGGTGCCAGAACAGAGAAGAGTCTTAATGGCGGTAAAGTAGGTGGTCTGTTTTTGCCTTTGCAGACAAGCGTTAATTTTTTTAATCTGATAGCAAGCAGCTACAGGAAATCGTTGGAGGGACCGTAGCAGTCGGATAATGTGGGAAAACTTAGGGAGGTTAAAAACAAGTCAAGCAGCTGCATTCTGGATTAGGTGCAAGGGTCAGGTTGCCTGCTAAGACAGACCTGCCAGAAGCAAGTTACAAAAGCCTTGTTAAAAAATGACACAGGAGGCAGCTGAGCAGATAGACATGTTCAAATCAGCATGAGCATGTCAGTTTAACACAGGTGAGAGGAGACAGGTAATTGATTGCCACGAAACAGTTGCAGTTTGGAGAAAGGTGATTTCTTTCTCGCAGCCGTCCCATTTTATACACGAACATCTCTGCTAACGTAATCTACACCCCATATCTGTACATGATGTTCTTATATTCAAGGGGCTGATTGTCTTTACCTCATCATTCAGTAGCAAATACAATTCTATTCTATCCTCTGCCTCGTCATTCTACAATCCAACAGGCAAGTTTTAAAGCTTCTACAATATACTTGGCATAATTAATACAGAGATCAGAATTAATACATAATTAAAATGTGATTTCTTTTTTCCATTACAATTTCCCCCTTTTGTCATCCTATGACAACTCAAACATTTTAATTTGACACATTTCAAGACTATATTTAACTACAAATAATAATAATAATAATAATACTGTACATTAGGAATATATAAGGCAGAATGGTTTTGAACAATATCATTACGAACACTCTAATGCACATAGAAGATGTTACACGAAAGCATTTTAGAATATTTTGCGTCATGCTAAAACAATTTACAGTACATGGATCATAACCTTCGAATGATTTAAGCAGGACCTTTCATCTCTGTGTCTAAGTTGTTATTATAATAATTAGCAAATAATAATTCACCTGGTGTTTTAGGCCAGGAAGGAGTCGGGTCTTCCCAGTCATCTCTGTTGTGTGGAACCCATTAGTCTGAGTCAAGTCAGTTGCTCTAGTTCCCCTGTATAGAGGGGAAGTGTCTCTAATGCCTCTTTCATATTGTTTATGATGTTGCTGATATTCTGTTGATTATCAGGAATGTAAAAGCAGGTAATGTCTAACAGGGTTTTTTTGTGTGTCAGTAACATGTATACTAATACTAACCTTTTTATCTCAAAGAAAAGTGATCAGCCATGTCCTTCATGGGTCATTTGTGTGTAATGGAAGCTACATATGCTGGATAACATGATCCTGTTCTGTGCAAATACCTGGGTAGACCCGCATACAGTATGTGGTTGAACCACATACACAGATTGGTTATGTGAACATGGTGCAAGTGCCATCCTAGTGCAGACCACCCCGTTTCCCTTTAAGTCTTCTATGACACAAGTGTCCCCTTTTTGTCAAGGGACCACATAGGTAGAATTGTCACCATATTTCTTAACAGGTAGTGGGGTGCAATAGCTCCCTGGGGCATCCAAAGTGGTGGCTCAAAGGGCTAAGGCACTGAGTTACTGATTGGAAGATCTGCAGTTCGACCCCCAGCTCCGCCAGGTTGCCACTGTTGGGCCACTGAGCAAAGCCCTTATCCTTATCTGCTCCACGGGCGCTGTATCATCTCTGACCCCAGTTACGCTGGAATATGTGAAGAAGGTCTTTCACTGTGCTTTAATGTATATGTGACAAATAAATGCTTCACTTAACTCTCTGTCTTCTATTCTGTCATTAGTTATAAGACTTACTTCAGCATACAGAGTGTAAGTTTGCTCTAATTTAGCATGCACACAGAGATGTCTACTGCTACCATCTCCACATGTCTCCATATGTTATTGTTATACTTTTTTCTGTATCAAAATGCTGATCCATGCACGACGCTGTTAAATCTGGAGACTATGGATCCATCCTAGGGGCACAAAGTTGACTAACAGTGGGCAACGCAGCAGTGGTGTTCTCCTTCGCCATCTGTAGGAAGAAGAGTTACAGGGTTTAGAACTATACATCTTTTCACTGTGATGTTTATCATTTAGCATTGTACCTTAACAACTCTTAAGATGCTTTTCTGCATGAAGAAAAATTAAAGTTGCATAAGGAACTACAGTAGAAACCTCAAATTACTGTTGCCCACTATATATCGCCTTCTTAGTTGCTGATACTGCACATAAACACATGGGTAAACCTGCAGCTATACTGCTGGATTTGTTTTGGCTGAGAAGTATGCTAGTATGCTTGAGGTCTATTTTTTTTTGTTGTTGTTGTTGTTCATGCTCCTGTTGCAACACCATGCAACCATTTTTTTCATCAGCAATTTTTGTAAAAGTCCTAAAGTCCTTGTAGAATCTGGGAAGCCCAGTACTGAAGTAGTTTATAATGCCAATTTGAATTCAGTGAAAGTTTGTTCTTGTTTCCCGGAGTTTAACTAAGTGCACTATGGGCCATGAGACCCCCCCCCCCCCCCCCCCATGAGATTTATAGCTCATTGGGGCCTTGGGGATTGCATAGATCTTGCACGATAACTTTTCTGCAGTAAAAACACTTTTACAAGAATGACGTCAAAAATGTATTTATTTATTTATTTATTTATTTATTTTTGCGATATTTTGGATTACTACTTAGATCCACAGTTTTATCTTGTGCCAAAACAATTTGTCCTAAAGACTTGACTTGTGTTTATACGAATTGTAGCTTTGATATGGCTTGCTTAATGACCTTGATCTGCTACACAAGTAGGAGATGCTGGTGTGTACTGTACTATGATGGCAGCTTTCAATAAAGAAATAAACATTGGAATTATTTCAGCAAAAGCCTCGGGTACTGTATGAAGTGTGTAGGACCTCAAATTTGAAACAATGGGAAAATGGGAATGGGAAAAACGTTTTGACTCACCCTCCACATCAGGCTGCCACCTCACCTCAGTTCAGTCCCCTCGCTCCCATCACATTCTCTTCCCCTTCCCTTCTGTGTGCTTCTTCAACCTCAAGCAGATATGTTTGTCATGTCCATTCTCACTGGGAAGGCATCTGTCAGTTTGCAAATCTACGTTGTGATCCACGTCACATACTCCTGATTATGTTGTACTTGTCCTCAAGCCAGTTGCCTGAGATTTGTGAAAGCCAGTTTAAAGTTCCTAAATTCCTTACAAAATACAACCAATTTATCCCCAAACTTGTGTCCTCCAGTTTGTCTTGGGTCTGACAGCAGTTTGTTGGCCTGCTCCAGCTCTCCAGCACTCCAGAAGGTTTCAACTTTCCATCTGACCCCACCAGTTTGGCCATGGGCAATTTACAGATTTGAGCGGTTCCTCCTCATCATCCTTTAGGGGCTCACTGCTGAGTCAGTTGTCTGGTTTCTGTTTCGAGCGCTGCAGAGGATGGTCAGGAGCAGTAGGTTGTGGACATCTTCGTGGAGGGATTGCGGGATGTGACCTGTCCCTGGCTGCATGCTTTTCTGTCATGCATGCAGACTAGGCTTAGTGGTTAGCACTGTCTCCTTCAGGGTCCGGTTATGATTCCTGCCCTGGGCCTGTGTGAAGTTTGCTTGTTCTCCCCGTGCTTGGTGGGTTTCCTCTGGGTGCTCCAGTTTCCTCCAACAGTCCAAAAACATTCTTCTCCAAATTGCCCATAGTGTGTGAATAAGCTTGTGAATGTGTGTGCCCTGCGAGGCATTGACACCCTGTCCAGAGTCTACCCCATCTCATCCACTTAGTCTCCTGGGACAGGCTCCAGGACCCCAGCGACTCCATCTTTTTTTCTCTGAAACTTTATTGTGCTACATTTTATCTCCACGGTATTTACCCAGACGATGAATAAAACCGTCAGGTTTTGGGTTGACATTAGACTAAACCTTTCACCTAAACCGTGGCATGTTTCCTTACACAGAGCTGAGGGAACATGCCACGGCTATCCTTTGTGCTATCCTTTTCTGTGTGCAAATGCAGAGAGCGTGATGATGATGATGATGATGATGATGATGATGATGACAAGAGTAGATAATTACAGCCTCCGAAAGCATTTCTTTCACCAGTTTACTAAGTTGACTTAAGCAATCATCACATTAATCCATGTGAGGGAGTTTGGCAAAAATTATTCACTTGATACTTTAACTCATGCAGACCGATCTTTTTTAAACACTTATTAGTGCACTGTACAAATGTGAAAAACAGAAGCTCCGTATTTAAGCAAATATGCTGCAGAAATATTTGTGTAAATTGCAGAAAACGTTTATATTCCATTTAAATGCAAAACACATTTAAAAGTCCCAATAAACCTAATGAAGCAAATCTTTCCTTTTAGCGACCGAACCTGAATAGCGGCAGTAACCAAGCAGCGAGGCATTCATCACTTAGTCTCCTCAGGAGAAAGCATCTATCCTTACAAATGTTCCAACACATTTATCAAAATGTCTTTCCCCTCTGTCTCTCTCTGAGTGTGTGTGTGTGTGTGTGTGTGTGTGTGTGTGTGTGTGTGTGTGTGTGTGTGTGTGTGTGTGTGTGTGTGTGTGTTTATATGTGTACTGTTCCTCCTTATGAAAGGGTATGTTATTATATCTGGTTGGGGGCTTAAATGTCTCTACAAGGATATTACTGTCCTTCCCTGTAGGGATATTGTTATTTGACCATCTGGGGTCCCTTGTGCTGGTCCTCAGGGGAAAACTCCTCTTATTTCTGGTTTATTTCTTTGCTTCTTTTGTTTCTCTCTCTTTTTTTAAGAGCTTAATCGTTTCCTGTGTTTCCTTTTTGTTTTAGGCATATTTAGGTTTGGCTCTCATTATTAATTATGTCAGTGGTTGTGTCTTGCAAATTTTGTCTGTGACTGTGTGTGTGTGTATATGTGTGTGTGTGTGTGTGTGTGTGTGTGTGTGTGTGTGTGTGTGTGTGTGTGTGTGTGTGTGTGTGTGTGTGCGTGTGTGCATGTGTGCGTGTGTGTGTGTGTGTGTTTGTGTAATTGTGTGAGTGTTTGTGTATGTGATATGTGTGTGTGTGTTTGTTATTTTGTGAGAGTCTTTTGTGTGTGTGTGTGTGTGTGTGTGTGTGTGTGTGTGTGTGTGTGTGTGTGTGTGTGTGTGTGTGTGTGTTTATGTAATTGTCCGAGTGTGTGTTTGTGTAATTGTGTGTGTAATTGTGTTATGTGATATGTGTGTGTGTGTTTATGTGATGTCTGTGTATGTTTGTTATTTTGTGAGAGTCTGTTTATGAGTGTTGTGTGGGTGTGTGTGTGTGTGTGTGTGTGTGAGTTGGTGTGGGTGTGTGTGTGTGTGTGTGTGTGTGTGTTTATGTAATATGTGTGTGTGTGTTTATGTGATGTGTGTGTATGTTTGTTATTTTGTGAGAGTCTTTTGTGTGT